>BQNB010064527.1:0-29495 GCA_026074375.1 Tanacetum coccineum | reverse complement strand
TACCTTTATGTGCTTGGGGCTCAATGGCTTATAAAAAGATTGCAAGTAGCTTTGGGAAATTCTTGTTCTTTGAGAAGGAAGAAAATTTGCATATCTACCAAATCACATCAACTCGTCTCGGAAACTGTTCAAGTCGACATCAAGAATGAGTCTTTTGAGGTTTCGGTCCAAGAAATTGGATCATGGAGTACAAAAATAAAAGATGACTACAATGACATTTCCTCCAACCACGATTTAAAGGAGATGGATCATGTATCTAAATCAAACGACGAACAACCGATTGATGATTTTGAAATACTCCAAACAAAACTCAACAATATGGATGAACAAGCTTTTGACAATGAACTCGGTACCAAAAGGGACAAAAAAGATGGTGAAAATAAGTATTCAATCGACTCCCCAAAGAAAAAAAATGGAAGAAGACACCAATTTTAATTCCACTAATTCAGAAACAAAGGATAATTCTTCGGATTTAAGTAGACCTCCTGGATTTGAGTTCATGAAAACAAATAGTGTTTTCATCACATTCTAGCAATTGTTCTACATCGTTTGCAAGACGTTAGAAATAAAAATGATTATCAAAGGATTTTTCCCTTTTAAGTGAAACCTCAACCCAACTCATTGATGTGGGCTATCACTTGGTTATGATGTTAGAAAGGATCTGTAAAAAAACTCTAAACAAATGATCAAAAGGAAATCGGGATCACATGGTTGACAAATGAAGATTTTGTCAATAAATAGTTGTGGTACGAGAAAAGAAGAAATCACATGTGGATAAAGGACTTTGCCTTAAACACATCATGTTGCTTTTTCTTGGGTCTCATTGTAATATAAAATATGAACTCGTCTTGATGCTATTTCGAATTAATCTATGTGGGGTCTACATGCCTTTTGATTATGATTGTAGTATGGCTGTGGTCTTCAGGTGGTCTTATTTTCTATGATGGGGCATACCTTCCAATATGTTCTCCTAAGAATTCTATTGGTGTGACGAATCATTTATTATTATCAAAAGGAATTGGAAGAATGTAGTAGGAGGACTGTTTCATGGTGATATTTACGGCCCACAATGATCTGTTTCTAAACTCTGCCTTATGGAATAGATCACACGACTTCATGCATACCATAATGGCCTCCTAATATTTTGTTTTTGGTAGACATGAATGCTGTCAGTAAGCATCAGAAAGGTTTGGGTACTCTTTGAATAGTATTGAAGTTGTCATTTTAACTCTCTTTTTGAAGCTAAGGTATTAGTCGATCTTACTATTGTGGGGTAGCTCTTGTACTGGGATGAATAAAGCTGGGGTAATTAGCTTAGAATACTTGATCGCTTCCTTATTTCAGAAGAGATGTGACTATTCGGCTCCAAGCATGTTGGAATACTGCTCGAGATTGGTTTTGGTCTGAATCATTCCCTATCCTTCTTCTTATTCGACATAAACTGATATTTTGGTCCCACTTTCCGTTCTAATTGTATAACTCATGGGCTTCTGAGAGATGGCTCTTTGATTACTCATTAAAGAGGATGGGAATGCTTGTTTCTAATCTCAAATGTCATTGATAAAGTTTCGCCGCCTCCAAGGATAAGATCAAAACAATGAGGCAAATGCAACAATATTAGAATAACGTTTGGCACATAAGTAATTAGATAAACCTGCTGTGTGTTTTGGCTCTTGAGGGAATTCGAATTCAATTGAGAGAAGGATTGATGACGGGGATCCGCTATGCCTGGTCCGACATTGATCACCACGGCCTCTTACTTCTTCAAGAAATGAAAGATCGATACAGTTTGCTTCAATGGGATATTATTCAAACAAAAGCTCATTGTCTAATGGGTATTAGAAGAAGGGGAATGAAAATTCCTAATTCTCCATGGCTCATAACCAAAAAAAGCGTGGAAGGAAGCAGATGATCAATGGGCTTATGGTTGATGGAAATTGGATCACGATAACCCGGGGGTGATCAGGGTTGCACGTCCTTCATATTATAAAAGGAAATTCCAAGCTCAAGATTCACAGGTTTTGTGTTCTTGAACCTTCCTCTTCTCATTACCTTAACTGCATATGGAGCGAGAGAGAAAATCTTGGAAAGACAGGTTAACGATCCTTGAGGAAATTAAGGGATGCCGTTTGGGATTGTGCGAATAAGTTTGTATAGCTCCGGGCCCTGGATGGTTTAATCTTTTGCGTTTTGTTGCAGATAGTATTGGTTCAGGGTGGTACTATTCTAGAAGATCTATATGATTTTGTTACTTATTCTTAGCTCTTGTGTTTTGCCTAATGCTGCGAATTCATCGTTTTTCACCCTTATCCAAAGGTCAACAACCCTACCTTAATCACTGACTTTCGCGCGATTTCGCTTAGGTATACACTATAAGATATTGCCAAAGATTTTAAGCTAACGTTTATCTAAGAGTGATTGACAGATTGTTAGCATGAACAGTCGGCGTTTATTGCTGGTCGTCTCAAATTCTTGATGGGCACTTTTTTCTAAGCAGAACTAATTGATGTGGTATAAAAAACGAATAAAAAACAGAAGCTCCTCATTTTTAAAGGGACTGTGAAAAGCGACTTTTGGATTCATAAGATGGAATTACTTGATTCAACATTCTCGTCAAGTTTTTGGATTTGGTAATAAATGGGATGCTCTTGAGACTTTTAAGCTTGTTCAATTCTTCGAGAAGCATTCTATTCTTATTCATGGTAGCCCCACTTCTGAGGTTTTCCTTTAAGCGTAATTGGTCTTAGGGCAATGGAGATCCTCTATCTCCTTTCCTTTTCATCTTGGTTTTGAAGGTCATTTAATTGCTTTGGACGGATGCTGTGGGAAATGGTTTGTATTTTACCTGGTGTTAATATTAAGAATTTACTATAGTGTTTTCCCATCTTGTCTATGGCAGATGAGGTGATAATGACTACATAATTGGCAATGCTAAAGACTGGATAATATCATTGTGTTTCTCCTGTTTTCTTTCTTGCCTCGGTCCTCAAGATTAATTATTCACAAGTCTAATATTTTATGGTCTTGGGGGTTAATAAAGATGAAGTTTAAGTATGGCTAGCCAATGTGGTTGTATGGCAGGTGATGTCCCTTTCAATTACCTTGAGTCTTCCCCATTGGTTCCAATATGAACGTCTATTGCTAGCGGGAAAGACGCTTTGTTGATCGTTGTTTTCATATGACGGTTTCCTCCTTAGTAGGAATAGCTAATTTCTGTCGATGGGGGGCGCGTCGTCTGACTCTTATCATGTATTTGTGCTTGGTAGTCTTGGTATCTATATTCTATCGATTTTCAGAGCACCCGAATCGGTCCTTCAAGACCTGGAAAAGAATTCGGGAGCTAATTGTTTTTTGGACAAGGAGGTAATAAAGACTTTAACATAATTGGCTTGGGTCAAGATGGGCCAATTATTTCTTTATTCTTTCGATTATAAGAGAGGTTAACATTGGCACAGTTAAAGCTTTCAAACTTGCTCTTCTTTTCAAATAATGGCGGTGGAGGTTACGATTCTTCCCCAAACGCCCTTTGGGTTCAGGTAATCAATGCGTATCTATGGCAAGAGAGGATGGGTTTTTTATTTCGATACCAAATGGTTGTAGCCTTCAAGGGCATTTGGGCTAACATTGTTGGAAACCTCCAATTTTCTTCACTCGGAAAGGTATTATTTTATCCTAACACTTTCTTTCTAAAGATAGGTTGTGGCACTCGAAACTTCGATTTGCTAAAGATATTTTGGGTAAGGCGGAGGAAAGACTCCTCTTTTTACAAGGTCAATCGGCTCTATCATTCTTGATAGACAAAGTTGTCTTTACAGTCATTGAGTATTAATAATGGGCATATGGTCTTGGGAATTGGTCTCGGACCAATCTTTGGTGTTTGAAATCTTGCCTATTTATGTGACTTTGTTAAATGAAATCCGGCAACTAAATATTGATGTCAATGAAGATAATTGTACCTTGGAGTCTTGGTCGTAATGGTCTTTTACCGTTAAGGATGCTGTTATAGGAATTGACAAATTATCCCTTCCCACGCTTGCTCTTATACTACTTCGGGATAAATCTATCCCCCGGAGGTAATGTGTTTATGTGCGAGGCTTTCCTTGGACCGACCTCCCTCATAGATCTGAATCTACTCTTTCGCGTGTGGCTTATGGATTATCTCCGGCCATTCTTGTACTTCTTGCAATGCCAATGTTGATGATCTGCTAATCATGTTTTCTGTCGAATGTGACATTGATAACGCATATGTGGAAAGGCTGTTTTTAGATGGTGTGATTTATTCCTATTTTTCAAGCTTCTTCCTTGGGATTCATTCAATGATTGGATCATCTCTTGGCATGCTTTTTAAAGAGAAAAAACACAAGGTCTACTAGTTATTACTACTTCGGTTCTTTGGTGCATGTGGAGGATACCGAAATAGCATCACGTTTTGCTCTCAACCGTTTTGAGAAATGTGATCTTTCGATTAATGTCGTTTCTCTTCATTTTCGTGGCTTCACTATCAGTTGGACCATATGAAGTTATCTTGGAATGGATTCGGGGCTTTATTGTATCACCCTTTCGATCTCGCGTAATGGACAATGGTTTAGAGCTTTGTTTGTTTTGTTTTTTTTCCTCGAACGCCTGGCGTTCAAGTTCGCTGGGTTGTCGTACCTGTACGCCAAGTCTTTTTCGTTTGGCAATCTTCGTCGGTTTTTTGCTGGATGTTTTCTTTTTTCTTCTCTCGGACTTGTTTGGGGTTTTTCATCAAAAATCCATCCCGAGTGATAATACCGGTTTGGGCTCGGCCTTCCGGGACTGGGGGGTTTTTCATTTTGCCGGAAGGAAATCCGATCCGTCGGCCTTCGTGTCAAAAGTTTTTTCATCCCTTTTGATTCCCTCGCAGTTAAAGTCTCGGGATTTTACCATTTTTTGATGTTATGTATTTCTCTTTGTTGACTCTATTGTACTTTAAGTTTCTAGCGTCTTGCTAGTCTCTTTTTTTTATATATATTCCATCTTTGCCGTTCAAAAAAAAAACTTCTCTTAGTCATTATTCATTCTTGTTGTATGACACTTCATAAACTTTTATGTTATCTATGTGAGCTAATTCTAGGAGATTATGACATGCGTATAAAATTACTATATGCTAAATGAATTGCATCTTAATTTAGGACCCTATATTCTTGCTTCAATTAGTTGATTCTTAAATTTGGAAGATGCTGAAATCACTAGACATAAGAAAGGGAAAAACTGGAAAATTTCGCTCTTTCCAGAAAACGGCCCCTATAAATATCCGCCCCCCAATATATATGGGACCGCCCAATAATATGGGACCGCCAACAGGAGGGAACATAATTTTTTTTAGTCTACCTCTTTTTCTGTATCTTTGACCTCCCTATGCATAGTCATGCTGGCATTTCCTTGTTTAGTCGTACCTTCTATCACTCAAACCATGCCTTGCCATTCTCTAACCTTGCTTCCATTATTTAACTCACTCATTATTCTTCATTCACCTTCACCAACTCATTCTTACTATCATATTCATTCTCACCATCAATGTCTTGCTCAAACTACCATCCAAACTTCTTTAGAAAACCAATAATGTCAGTAAGACAAGTATCTTTGGTGCCCTAAACGAGGGGGATCCTACACCAAGGGGGGGTCTTGATATCGTCGACTCCTTTCTTTCTACAACAATTCGACGATCATCCTTTTTATTTTCGACAAAAAAGGGGAGAAATGAAATGAAACTCATTAATAATTTGAAACCTTTAATTTTATACAAAATGAGTTTATATTTTGTCATCATCAAAAAGGAGAAGATTGTTAATACAAATAATGTCTAAAAACATTATTTATATTTTTCAACCTCTCAATGTTTTGATAATAAAAAAATGTAAAAATGTTTACAATAAAAATAAGCGTTTACAAATTATTAATCGTAAAATTCCATTTCTAAGATTAATCACTTAAGGTATGTACAAACAAATCATTAAGCATGATTAGTGATCAATAAAATATTTTTTCTTAACCATTACATTTTCACAAAAGTATTTTTACAAAAATAAATATACATAAGTACTTTTTAATAAAAGAAAATGTTTTATTTAAATAATAAAATTTGAATCTGGTTTCCCCCTAAAATAGAAGCTTCCATACCAGATACAACCTTCCCCACAAAAAGAAAAAAACAGGAGCGTAGTCTAGTGGCGGCCCCCAGATATATTTGGGACCACCGCCAACTAGACGTTGGAAATCCTGTCTATAAATACTGCATTATTTCTGGCAGAAAAATATCCCTCTTTGCACGAATTTTTCATATAACTTTCTCTCTTTAAAAACCTTCTTTCTCTCTCTAAAAATCTTTTGATCACTAACAATGTTTGATCTTGTTTCAAGTGATCCAATCTCTTACTTCTCATCTCTCCTCTCCTCTCTTTCCAGTGCATAGAGATATACATGCATATTGCCAAGAAGAAAAGAAACGACATTGTTATTTAGTGATCTCTCAATTCTCTTCTTCGAAGCACAAATCTCTATTGTTAAAAAAAAATATAATTTTTCTTTTGTGTAATTGTGTGATTCAGATTGTGTGTAAATCCGATAGTGTAGATCTTGTGATTGTGTAGTGATTGTGAAGTGGTAGATTGGTTCTAGCTAAGATTAGGACTTGACATTTAGCTTAGTGTCGGAAAACAACGTAAGCGGCGTGTAAACGGTTTTTTCCGCCTAAAGGGAGCTTGTTGACATAGTGAAATCTCGAGTAGGATACTCGAGGAGTGGAGTAGGGCGAAGAGGTGCTTCATAGCCGAACCACTATAAAATCTTGGCGTCTTGGTTTGATTGTTCTTTTCTCTACACTTCTATATTTTATGATTTTATTAGTTTTGTTTAGTAACTTCTCGTTGATTCATAAGTTGATGGTTGATACATATACTCGAATCCAAGTATTTTGAAAGCAAATTTTTAAAACGTAAAACAAACCTGTAAACTATTCAACACCCCCTTTTAGTTTCCACAAAATGCTTAAGTCTCTTGGCATATTTAGACTATTAAAGTCATAGTCAAACTTATCTAATGGCCCATCCTTTTAGTCAAATAAAACCACTTAAAAACACGGTTTGGTGGTGTTAAAATATTCTTCTCTCCCTTTATTTAGATTTCGTCCCAGAATCTCCTTCGTTTCTAATATCTTTATAATTATTCACCCAATTCATCTACATCCATATATTATATTATCATTACGATCTTATTATAGGTCGTGGTGACAACTGTATTCCAAGTCATTTCTTCTAAGGTTCAATCCAATCCATTCAATCAACTTTTTCTCTATATCATTACGTTCCCATTTATTTATTTTCTAAATTTTCATTAAGGACTACATGTCACTTGAGAAATTGCATTATCTTGACTTAACATAAGTCGAACCTTAGTTAATACTTTCATATTTACCGTAGCCATCTTAACATCCCTTTTATCGTTTCCATTATAACACTTTGCTTTCTTTACTTCTTTTTAGTTAATTTTTGTGTCAAGGACAATGAGCCACTTGAGAAAATTCAATACTTTGACTATTACCTTCCAAATTTACACTAGGATGCTAATAATACTTAGCGACCACCATAGTCATTACACCCTGCCATGAGGCATACTATAACCTCAATTTAAACTTTATTCTTCGATCTATACTCTTAACGTCTAAAACGTAAGTTTCTCCTAAAGTCTCTAGTAAAAGTTGCACTCAAATTCTTATTTCGCCTATCTTATTTCCTACGACGTCTAACTAGTTTTAGACTCTCATTTTCTACTTCTTTAATCCCTCCCATGCTATGTCGAGAACACATAAGCCTACTCATCTATACTTCTTTATTTACATTGAGAAGCGTCCCACTCAATGCAAATAAGGAAATATAAACTTATGGTTCGGTGATTCACAATTTCTTTATTTAAATGAAGAGGCGTCCCAATCCATTTAAATAAGGAGATTATGAATCATGTTACTTATACACTTTCGACATAACACTCCAACTACTATTACACACTTTTACTTTCAACCTTTTTCATATTTTACATTTATCGACCCTTATTCTTTTACTTTTTCCCACATTACATTTTTACCCCTTTTAGCCTTGGATCTAGATCATTATCACATTATCTTGAAGGGATTTTAACCGTACATTTGTGGTACCATTAACATTCACTTTACACTTTAGCAAGTTTGGTCATCCCGGAGGACACCATTACATTTATCATTAACATTCTTAGGCTATCCTGAAAGATACCATTACATTCATCATTAACATTCTTAGGCTATCCCGAAGGATACCATTACTTTTCACATTGGATCCAAGCTAAGTTTAAATTTATCATTCTTTACCCCTTTTGTCATTTACGTACTTTTCTAATCATATACTTTTCCATTTCCACTTTTTATTGCCTTATGCAATTCTAACTCACACTTTATCATCTTTCATTATATTTTACAAGATTCAATTGATAATTTCTACATTGCATTGATTGTTTTCCTGTCAGCCCCACGTTGACCTCATGATCAAATTTATACCAATACATTATTTTAATCCATTAGACTTTTTCACGTATATAAAGTTCACATTTAGTTTACTTTAAGACACACTCATTAATCCATTTTACTCATCATACATCCTTTTCATATATGTACATGATTCTATTCATTCTTTATCATTCATATACATCTCGTACTTAATCATATCATACTATCGCGTTATACTTTATCATGTTCTCTACATTACATGACTTATCATACTTCAACCCTTTATTAGTAATTCATACAAGCACTTATTATTAATACATAATAGTTTTCCATTAAGAAACCTTTTCATAATTTAAACATTCACTCATTTACTTTCCTCTACTTACATACTTTTATCATTACTTATTAAAATGCAATCCTATGCTTTTAATTTAGTTCAAGAACTTCTTAAATTCATACCATCATACACCTCATACCTCACTTAGACATTTAATTAACCTACCATAGACTTTACATTATATAAAACCTATACTTCTACACTTAACAATTCTCCAATAAGTGTTTTACATTCTTACCCGTATTTATAATCATTTAGTTTATGGCAAAATAATATATATCGCATTTTCATAATCATTCTATATCTAAGCATCATTATAATTAAAACCACAAGTACCAACTACCTTATAACTAAGGCATTCGCATTCTTCGCTAGTTACACTTATGGCATACGCATCTACGAGTGGTCTAAGTTTAGGCAACCTATAGTAGAAACCTACTTCACTTAGACCGAAGCTCTGATACCAAGTTGAAACGCCCCTTTCTCGACTCTAAAATTGACCAAAAATTTAAAACTTTTTACTCAACACTTGGCCAGAAATGACTTTATGTCCCTTTTTAATAAGCTGACCAAAATACATTACCATTCCATCCTTGAAAGTATCATAAACATAAAATAGAATCAAATACCTTTCCAACGGTATAAAGCACACCTTCCGACTCTTTACGGTTTGGTTTTTACGACTAAAACAAGAATAACCAAAAACTGCGATCATCAGACATGGATACGCCGTATCCATGAAAATGGATATGCCGTATCCACCCTAAACCTTAAATACACCTTATCCATGACTTGGATACGCATATTGGACCATCAGACCCAGAACTTGCAGAAACATATGCAGAAAAGCCCTTTTTGACCCAAAACACGACTTCTTTAACCTAAAACTTTACAAGAACCTCCAAAACTCATTTATACTTTATATTAAAGCAATACATAACATTTGTGGTCTCAACGACCTACTAAAACATACTTTACAATGTAACGGGTGTTTGCCAAACACCCTTTTGACCCATTTCACTAACACTTTAACACCTACTATAACAGTTGACTTACCCACTTTAAATTCTGCATTTACAAGTTACTTGACACTTGACAACAACCATTTATAAATCACTTTACGACACTTTGACATACAACTTGGGGGGGTTCAACATGACGGAGCTCGGTATCTATACTAAGCTCCTAAGTGTAATTCCATACTTCTATTCCTTGCTTCCGAATCTTAGTCTTTTACCAATTGCTGTACCTTCTTTGGAAGAACTTACAAAACGTTAAACACTAAACCGTAAGCACGAGGCTTAGTAAGTAAAACGAAAGATAACATGATATCATATATCAATCTCACATTATGCATCATAAACATTAAACACTAAAGTGGAAAGATTATGTGGCACTTAGAAAATATAATAATTCAATTACAATAGCTTCTGTTGTTCATTATCTGACGATTGATAGTAGCACTAATAAAGAATGGCCACACGTAACATAATTGTGTGATGTTTACAAACAGTGAAGTTAGTTTACTGTTTAAATTTGTTGGTGAAAATAGTATTTTTAGTTGAACTGTTAGGGTAAGTTATTGATAATGCATTTTGTGAAAGCAAGTAATGTGACTGCTGCATTACTGTTCAATGTCTCACAATCATAGGCGATGAAGACACTAATGCTTATGTGCGTTGATTGTTTTCCTACCATTACTAAATTGGTGGATATTATAAAAAAAAAGGGTGAAAGCTGACTGTTATTTTGGCAGGTAGGCAGCATCCAACCAAAAAAAGGTGTGTTGCAGCCAGCCAGAGGGGTCAAATACCCTTTTGGTCAGAATCACACTTGCAAATCTAAGCCAAAAAGGTTAAACACTGAGATTCTCTGCGTCTTGGCGTGATAACCTTTTACAGTTGCAACCATGGCAGACGATAGTCCCAGACATCACTTATGGAATACACCTGGTGTTCATGCAAGAACACAAACACTGAAGTGAAAATAATAAAATACTTGCAAAATGTAATTGCCGGAACGGGTTGGAGCATAGTCGAAGGATAAGTTACGGTTCAGATCTGGAATGCATAGCTGATATAATTTCAAATAGTATGTATAGATTTAAATGTTAGTGATGGTTATATCAATTATAACACATTATGATGAGTTTGCGTGGCTTTGGCCGCTTGATTCATACTGTTATGAGGAGCGACACTGACTGTAATAGGGGTTTTATTCCTATCACATGCGCCAGATTGGTAGAAAAACATAAATACAAGCTGGCACACGCGATAGTGACAAAACCCTTATCTATTTTCATTGTTCTGGAGTACACGCTTATGCAAACAAATAATGTTGGCGAATTTCTTTTTCAGATTTATCGAATATATATTTTGGTCATTAGGGAATCTGTGATATGTTCTTCTATTGAGCGATCTGATATTGCATTTTGTGAAAGTAGACTGTTGCATTACTATTTACTGTCTCACAATCATAGGCGATGAAGATACTATTGCTTATGTGTGTTGATTGTTTTCTTACCATAATAAATTGGTGGATCGTGACGGGTGAAAGCGACCCATATCTTGGTAGGCAGCATCAACAAAAAGGTGTTTCCAGCCATGGCGGGTCGAATACCCTTTTAGTCGAAACCGCACTCGCAAATCTAAGCCAAAAAGTTAAACACTAAGATTGTATATAATCTTCGCACAACGCCTTCTGTGTATGCTTATGCTGTGCTTTGCTGATGAAGATAGTGAGTCTGTAGCTACTGTATTATTTATGATTCTATTAGTTTATTATAGGCAATGAAGATACTATTGCGTTCGGATCATGATG
This sequence comes from Tanacetum coccineum, assembly GCA_026074375.1. Classification (NCBI taxonomy): domain Eukaryota; kingdom Viridiplantae; phylum Streptophyta; class Magnoliopsida; order Asterales; family Asteraceae; genus Tanacetum; species Tanacetum coccineum. The sequence goes on along the minus strand of BQNB010064527.1, from coordinate 17,844 downwards.
GGTGAAACCGACTCTAGCAGTCTGAGCCAAGTTATTGAATTTGCAACTATGACGGGCCAATTTACGTTGTTCACGCAAGAAGCTATTGCTTGGGGATTCCATGTTTGTTTGCGCCATAATCTCTATCTACCATTGGTGTTCTTTAGTAGTTACGATAGCATTTAATAGTTTAACCTGCAAATGCATACTCAGTCTGCTGAACGGAATGTGAGGTCACGGTTTGTGGGTGTCTGTATACGTAATGATGTTGCTGCTAGTGTTGAAATGAGTCAGGTTTCTAAAACTCATAGAAACAACGGTGGTCTCAAAGGTTTGTGGCTTTCATCTGGTGTTTTATTACTGGTATTTTTCGGAACTTTGTTTTAATTTTTCTTTTCCCGGTTAATATTGTTCAGGAACATCATCAGATGTGCACAGAACTTCTCCAAGCTGTCGCTTAACTAAGCCAATGGTTTGGTCACAAGGTGTTGAGGAACCGCCTCATATCGATGGGACTACCCAACTGCAGACATCGGTTAAAGCCTCCATTTTGTGAACATTATTATGAGTATTATGTATTGTTCGTGATCTGGTAGAAGTGATAGTTGTGGCTAGAAACTTGATTTGCTTTAGTTCTATATATACTTATATGTAACCTGTGCATCAAACAGACAACACATGAAACGATCACATACGCCGACACCCCGCCGCGAAGCACGAGCTTACAACCTTGTTTCTTTACATTAGACACATTTCAAAGTTCAAAAGAGACAAATACAAGTTAAATACAAAACATGTGACTACAATATGGTGTTTGCCATTACAATATGGTGGCTATGGAAATGGCGAAACAATAAAATTTTTGGACGGGATAAGGAAATACCAACTAATCATGTTGGATTTCTATACACGAAATTAAAAGAGATGCAAGACGCTTTACTTAAAGACAAGTTGAAGAATCCGAGCATTTATAACGAAAAGAGAGAAGTTTTTGTTCGTTGGGTTGCTTCATCTTTAGATTGGGTCCTCTTGAACACGGATGGTGCTTCGAGAGGTAACCTAGGGGAAGCAGGTGGCGGTGGTATTTTGCGAGATTCTCGAGGATGTTTTATTCGGGCCTTCGCTGAAAACTATGGTATTTGCACGGTTACGAGATCAGAGATTTTAGCCCTACTTCATGGCATAATCATGGCTAGGGATGTGGGCATCAGAAAGCTTCTAATTAAGGTAAACTCTCAGGTGGTGGTTCATTTAATGGAGGGGAAGATTATTCGTCATAGCCCTGCATTTTACATTGTGAAAAAATGTCGTAATCTTCTGAAAAGTTTAGACTGGAAAGTAAAGCTTGAGCACTGTTACCGGGAAGCTAACAGAGCAGCAGATTCGTTAGCAAATCATGGTTGTGAGCAAGAGAGGCGGTTGGTGCTGTTTGATTACCCTCGTTATCGATCATGGTTCAATTATTCTTGAGGATGTAAAAGGTGTCGCATTGTCTCGTCGTGTTAATGTTTCTTAGTTTTTTTTAAATACCAAACATGTGATGTGATCATGTTAGCAAAGGATGCAACGACCTCTTAATTAGGGGTGTTCATCGATTTTGTTATCGGGTTATTCGGTTCGATTAAGATTTTTTTTCTTTTTTTATAAAACCGAAGCTATCAAATTCAAATTGGATTAAACTGAACCGAAAAACGAACCAAATTCAAATTGGATTAAACCGATCCGAATTTGGTTCGGTTTTCTGACCCGAACATCCAAACAAAAAACCGAATATCTAATTTCGGTTCGATTCGTTTCGGTTTCGGTTTACGGTTCTTGTCAGTATTACTTGAATTGTGAACACCCTTAGTAGCAAAAGAGGTGTTGTATCTCTTTTAGTTGATCCAATAATGGGTTATAAACTGATTAATAGACAAAACAAGCGTGTTTACCCACGCGTTGCTGCGGGACGTTAATTTTTCGCGCATAGTTGCGGGTTTAATTGTTTTTTTGTATTTTTTTTATTTTGTGCGGGTTTATTTTTTCGGGTTTATGTTTAATAGTGGTTTTTTTATATGGGCTTATGTGTTAGGCCTCATGGCGCGGGTATTTTTTGATCTAAATAAGTCAGTACTTTTGTAATTTTCTTTTTTTATTATGTGCCGAGTATTTTTTTTTATATTGCGTATTTAAAAAAAAAAGTGGCCATATTACTGTAGCATGACGTAAAAAAACGACGTCGTATCACTTTTGTGCCGAACAAATTTTTTTTTTAATATTATTTTTGTGCTGGGTTTTTTTTTTTGGTCTTATGTTTTATAGTGGTTTTTGTTTTTTATGGGCTTATGTGTTGGGCCTCATGACGCGGATATTTTTTTTTGGGAATTATGAATAAATCAGTACTTCTGTAATTTTCTTTTTTTTATTTTGTGTCTAGTATTTTTTTTTGTATTGCGTATTAAAAAAAAAGAAGTGGGCCGGCCCAAACAGGGAGCCCATTGGGCCGAACACTGTTCATATTACTGTAGCACGACGTAATATGGGCTTATGTGTTGGGCCTCATGGCGCGGGTATTTTTTGATATGAATAAGCCAGTAACTTTGTAATTTTCTTTTTTCTTATTTTGTGTCGAGTTATTTTTTTTTTTGTATTGCGTATTTAAAAAAAAAAAGCGGGCCGGCCCGTACTGGGGAGCCTCATTGGGACCCGGAACACTGTGTTCATATTACTGTAGCCGACGTAAAAAAACGAGTCGTAGATCTCAAGGAATGGAACGTTAGGAAAGCTCCTTAACGGGAGATTTCAACCACGTAATCAATCACCCAAACTGTCCTGGGGATGTCAGGATTGCAAAGCAACCTACACTAGCGAGCTAGATGCTAAATGTGAATCTTTTTTGACTCTTTTTCTGTTGCTTATGGACCTAGCGACTTTTTTTTGGTCTTTCCTCTTTCCTTTAGGCCATGTTTCAAAGCTAGCAAAAAGTTCAAGCACTCGGATCTCTCTTGACGGCGGTCCGTCAGTCCTTTTCATCTTGTGGGATTTAAGTTTTTTTTTTTTTGGGACCGTGGATGAAAGTAACCGAGCCCAGTTGGCACGAGGTAGTGTATTTTACTGTAGAAGCAAGGCAAAAACGACGTAGTATAATGAGAGTACGTCCCGTAATTTTTTTTTCTTATTTATGGCCAAAGAAGGGGAGCGGGATTATAAAGTTTTTTTTTTTTTTTTTTGGGGCAACGTTTCCGTCATGAATGAACTGTAACGAGCCCTGTGGCCCGGGTTAAATGTTCATTTTTACTGTAGAAGCAAGGCTAAAACGATGTAGTAACACCTTTAAAGGGTGTTATTACCTTAATGAGTGTACGTTCCCGTAAATTTTTTTTTTTATTTTTGGCTCAAAGTAAGGGTCGATGGGGATTATAAGGTTTTTTTTTTCCTGGACGTTTTGATTAGTAAAACCGAGCCAACGTGGGAAGTGGGTAGCTGTTCATTTTACTGTAGCAGCTAGTCAAAAACGGACGTAGTACCACTTTTAATATGACAAAATTTTTTTTCTGATTATTTTGTAGCGGGTTTATTTTTCGGTCTCATGTTTGAATAGTTTGTTTTTGTTCTTATTATTTAATGACAATCGCGAGTTTTTTTTTTTTGCCCAAGGCGATTAGAAAAGCCGTAAGTAGTTAAAAAAGAGAGTCCGTCCCGGTAATTTTTTTTCTTTATTATTTTTGGCCAAAGAGGGGAGCGGGATTATAATTTTTTTTTTTCGGCCGTTTTAAGATGAACAGTACCGAGCCTTCCAGTGGGCCGGGTACTGTTCATTTTACTGTAGCAGAGTGGCCAAAACGACGTAGTATAGTTTCTGAAATGTGTAATACCATAATAAACAACCCCATCGGGTTAATCACATATTATACACATACACATTTGAGAAGTTAAACGCCGCCGTTTTTGCGGCTAGGAACAGTGAAATGAACAGTACTCGGCCCACTGGGCTCGGGTACTGTTCATCGGCCCAAAAAAAAAAAAACTTTATAATCCCCCTCCTCTTCTTCGGCCGAAAAAAAATGGGGAAAAAAAATTACGGGACGTACTCTCATTTTTAACTATTTACGACTTCTATCGGCCTGGGCAAAAAAAAATGCGCGATTGCCATTTAATATAAGAACAAAAACAAACTATTAAACATGAGACCGAAAAAATAAACCCGAAACACATTTGAAAAGTGATACTACGTCGTCTTTGACTTGCTGCTACAGTAAAATGAACAGTACCAGACCCAGTGGGCTTGGTTACTGTTCATGGGAAAAAAAAATTATAATCCCCCTACCCTTCTTTGGCCAAAAAATAAGGAAATTTTTTTTTTACAGGACATACTCTTATTTTTAACTATTTACGACTTTCTATCGGCCTGGGCAAAAAAAAAAACGCGCGATTGTCATTTAATATAAGAATAAAAACAAACTATTAAACATGAGACCATGAAACCAAAAAATAAACCCGAAAAAAAAAATTAATACTCCACAACAACACGCGAAAAATTAATGCCCGCAGCAACGCGCGGGTAATCTTGCTTGTTTAAACCCATTTAACCTGATCAAAATAAGCTTATACGGGTACGGGCTGGGCCGGGTAATGCGTATGAAATAGAGTCTGGGTTAGACGAAAGCATTGGGTTGGGTTTTTAGCCCAAGGCAATTCAATTGTTAGTTAGTCGAAGTGAAGATTGCCTTTATTTGCCGGCCTAAACAAACAAAGGTTCTTTTCTTTTCTTGTTGTCTGTCTCTGAACCACAAGTGTGTTTTTTTTTTGGCTCATCGCATAAATCTTGTTAAATTCCTTCTGTGGATGATGATGAATGCTAATGCTGTTGATCCTTCTTCAAGGACTAATTCCAAGCGACCCAAATGTATTACCTTTTTTTTTAAATTTTTTAAATTTCCTTTGTTGTTGTTTCTTTTTTATAGTAGTAATCATCATTAATTCATCATTGTTTGTTTGTTGTTTAATAATAGATTCTAGGTTTACCCAGCAAGAACTCTCAGCCTGTAAACCCATTCTTACCCCTTCATGGGTATGTATTGTTGTTTGTTTCGGCTTATATGTGGCCTTATGAACTTATTTGATTTCGGCTTATATAACATAAGCCTTAATTTTACGGCTTATTTTGAGTCTTGTGCGCTTATATAAGTTTATAAACTTATATAAGCCCATAAGTCTCAATATAAGCCGAAATCAAATAAGCTCATAGGCCCACATATAAGCCGAAACAAACACCCCTTTAATCTCTTCTTTCCTTAAATTTTACATTTTTACCATTTTCTTATCGGGCAAATGGCTTTTGTGTATTTTCAAGTTTAGTACATAGAATAGCAAAAAAATTTGTTCAATACATATAGAAGAAAATCGTGACAACTATGATACATTATCATGCAATTAGCCCTTTTCTTATCTAATTAATTATGTCTTGTTTTTGCAGGTGATATCAGCATTCATGCTTGTCACCATCGTTTTCGTACCAATCGGACTCGCTTCCCTCTTTGCTTCTAGCCATGTACTTACTTACTATCTACCCCTATTCCTTTACATATATAGTTAAGTTGCTCTTCTTATTTGTTTTCAAATAATTAATCAGGTTGTTGAAATTGTTAATCGTTATGATGATCGTTGTGCACCTTCCGGCTCTAAAGCTGACAAGGTCCGATTTATTCAATCTTCTACCGCTGACAAAACCTGCAATACAACCCTCCATGTAAGAACAACCCCCTCATTCCATCCTTCCTTATCAGCTTATTCACACGTACGTCTAAGTAACCTCTACATTTTATTAGGTCCATAAAGACATGAAGCATCCTATCTATGTCTATTATCAGCTTGACAACTTTTATCAGAATCACCGAAGGTAGGTACCCGTTACTACTGTTACTTTCTATAATATATTTCCTTTAATCACGCCTTTATGTCATTATCCGTACACGTTTATGTCATTAAACGTGTGTTGGAACATAAGAATGGTTTAAAGCATACTAGTCTTGAAAACATTCTAGAGCCAAAAAGGAAGGATCGGAACCTATGCTGATTATAAATTAGTTTACCATAAACATAGGTTTATAATCATCGTTTTTTTTTCTGTTAAAATTTAGGGGGTATCCATTTTAAGATTGTTTATCTTATTATTTAGTATTCTAGTAGTATATGATCCGTTTGTAGTATATGGGTATACCCCATTAAGCACGCCAAACGACCGACACAACTCCATACACTCATAGTGGGAAGGAATCTTTAAAAAAAGCAGTAGCCATGATAAGGCAGTTTTGCACTCGTGCAACGATGTGCCTGTATAAATTTAGTTTTCTGGCGCTATAAGAACTATGCTAAAAGCGATTATAACTCCCTGTCTGGCCGGCCGGCCGGAATGACTATAGCCGTCCCCACCCTGATGACTATAGTCGAGCAGAAATGACTTATCTATCTAGTAGCTGAACCAAACTGAAAGTAAGCTCCGTCGTAATCACTACAGCCTTTCACTTAACTAGGCATTGACGCTCTTTCCTAATTCATCCACGGAAAACTCATTCTGGTTACCTGATCATGAGTATTTGGAGGAAGTGTATCTAATTATTTATCGCCATTCCGCATGTAAATCCTTAATGAATCTGAAATTGATAAACACACCTGTAGATGATACTTAAATAGTAGTTAAAATCCATCTTGTTGCAACTGATTATTTAATTCTGATCTTGCAACTGATTGTTCATTCTCTGCACATACTGTTAGAAGAGAATTAATAATCTCCCACTTAGTTTACGTCTAGACATGATGTTGCAGGTATGTCAAGAGCCGGAGTGATCAGCAGTTGAGGAACCGGAATCATGAGAATGACACTAGCACATGTAAGCCTGAAGATTTTCATAACGGTAGGACGGTTGTGCCTTGCGGTCTTGTAGCCTGGAGTATGTTCAATGATACTTTCAGCTTCTCCACTAATAACAATCAGCCATTACCCGTGAAAAAAAGAGGTATTTCATGGAAAAGTGACAGGGATAATAAGTTTGGCAAAGATGTCTTCCCCAAAAATTTTCAAAATGGACCTCTTATTGGTGGCGCACATCTCAATGAATCTATACCAGTAAGCCTCTTAACCATTACTGATATTTAAAAGGATTCTAATTATGTTTCGTACTTTGCTGCACAATTTCGTTTCAGATGATGTTCAATTCGTTAATTCATTGAATCTAGAAATGTACGTTGACTGCTGAACATATTATTTTGCCACAATTTGCTGGCTACTTTTAGAAGTTTCAGTGAATAATGTTACCTTTGGTTGGCCATCAATGAACCGTGGTCTATCATAAATATAGGTTGTAATTTCTCTAAAAGGCCTAAAACTTGGCAATGATATTAGTTTCTCAATAAATGAGATTATCTTAGTATTTTTGCTATTTGTGTTAACGAATCTATTAGGATTAGGGGTGATCGAGGAGAGTAAGACTTTTGAATGTTAGCCGTTAACATCGTCATTGCTATTATATTATGATTACTGTGCAATTTATCCATATCATGACCCTAAATAAGTTATGGTAGATTTTCTTGTGGCCGGAAAATGAATACGAGTATCTGACAATAAATATGTTTTTGGATTGGCATGTATATAGTTAAACGAGCAGGAAGACCTTATTGTGTGGATGCGAACTGCGGCTCTTCCAACGTTTAGGAAGTTATATGGGAAGATAGAGGTGGATCTTAAAGCAGGGGATACAATAAATGTGATTATGCAGAACAATTACAACACCTACAGTTTTAATGGCAAGAAGAAACTTGTGCTCTCAACCAGCAGCTGGCTTGGTGGAAAGAACAACTTCATTGGCATTGCATATCTCGCTGTTGGTGGCCTATGCTTCTTCCTGGCGATCGCTTTCACCATTATATATCTTGTTAAGCCAAGGTAATACTTTTTTGTCCTGTCTTGTCGACCGGTAATACCAGGCTGGTTTTCGTAGTACCCAAAAAATAAGTGTAGTTTGTGTTGGAGGATACTAACATCCTCTCTTGTGTTGCAGACGTCTTGGAGATCCATCTTATCTATCTTGGAACCGTAATCCTGGTGGTCACTGATTCATGCAAAGGGTGGTCGAGAAGGATAAACGTTTGGTGTTGTATGTATTTAACGTTTGTTTCTCTCTTCCGAGGCTTTGCCAAGAATATATTGATTAATTTAAGTTTAACTTGTGGTTAAGAGTGATCTATTGTAACTTACCATATTGTGTCAGAAACTAGTCAGCTGTCTTGATCAGTGATTGTAACATAAAATTTCTTATATGTTTGGTGTATTTAACTCATAACCTTAATCAAACTGTTGCGGTATAGCAAGCGGACTGCTTACTGTTCCATGTTAGAACTCTTTTGAACCTAACATCATAATTCTTGATGAAAGAAATGAGAGACAAAATTTTACTTAACTAATTGTAATTTCCAAACATACAGAGCACGCGCTTGTATGTATGCGCAATACAAATGATATACCGAGTCTAATTTTCATCTCTTCTATTTTGGGTTTCTTTTTCTCTGTCAGTGAAGATGAGGGGGTTCCTTTCTGTCATTGGAAGGCGATTAATGTTCAAACTACTCTCAGCAAAAAGTTGGAAAGATAAGCTCCTTCAGGATATGATGGGTCAATAGGATGGTCGCAGGCTGCACCACTCTGACGTACTAATGTTATCTTCCTACCAGCCATTGAAGCGGCACCCTACATTACAACCAAAGACACACACATAAGGAATCATATCATATCAAATTGTTTCACTCCCTAGTCACACACTCATTGTATGCAATACCCTCCACAAATAGGTTTGACCAAATTGATGCATTTGCTTAAAAAGCCAACAATGTGTGAAATAGAAAGGAGTAGGAGACTAGCCTGAAGAACAGGTAAGAACTGGCCACTTTGCGTCATAGCTCCTGAACATGAGCAAGTCATCAGAAACCCGCCTGGTTTTGTTAACCGCATGGCCAGTGAGTTTAAGTTCCTGTACATTCCACTTGCACTTTGTAGAACCTGGATCAAATCAGTTATTTAGCAAAACACAGAAAACCAACACATCATTTGCACTTTCTCGGTCAGACAACAAGAACTTGTTCTCAAATGGATGTATATAAGTCGTGAGATTGAGCATTAGAATACCTTCCTTCGAGGTGCTAACTTTGGGGGATCGAGAATGACTATGTCCCATGCTTCATTTCTAGAAGCGGCATTCTTCATAAAAGCAGTTGCATCTTGTTTCAGGAAAGATATCCTTCCCGGATCCAGATTGTTAAGAGCAATATTTTGGTTAGCTAGTTCCAGAGCAGGAGATGACGAATCAACACCTGTGCATCAAAAAGCATTCAATCATTCATTAGACATCTTCAAGAACTGAAACACACAGATAAAATAAGTATAATGCAGTGTTAGATATCATACCAGTGACCTCCAAAGCATGACCACGTGCAGCGTTTAGCGCAAAGCCACCGGTGTAGCAGCACATGTCAAGTACTCTTTGACCATCCGAGATGGTAGAAAGAAATTGACGGTTTTCACGCTGATCAGCATAGAAGCCTGTCTTTTGTCCATCCAATGATATCATATAGGATATTCCATTCTCCACAATCTGACACGAACCAAGAAAACTGAAATTTAAGTAAAAAAAAAAAAAAACTTTTTTTGCAAAAACAACAGGTTAGTGAAATGTTACCTTAACGGTTTGATTAGTAGATGTGGATAAGTCTTGATCAGGAAGAGCCAAATCCAAACCTTCTTCTTTCAAAATCTCGATAGACGGCCTCCAGACAACATTTTTGATGAGACTGAATCGAGTAATACAGTTTATAATATATTCCTTGTACTTCTCAACCCAAGCAGCGGATGAAGCAACGACAGCTAAATCGCCAAAGACATCAACTATAAGTCCTGACAATCTGTAACTTATGTTAGGAGTTTTGCATATATGAAGAAAAGATAATAGAGAAAATGAGATAAATAATACCTAAGAAAATTCTTAAAATAGACTAGTCGCCCAAAGTGTGTACCTTTTCTAGACCAAAAAAACTTAAGACTTCTCAAAATAGACCAGTACTTTAGGCGACTTTTTTTTTTTTACTTTTCAGAAAAGTTACTTACACAAAAAGTACTTTTAATAAGTCGCCCAAAAACATTGCTCATAAAAAGTACAACTTTTTAGGCGGCCGGTCTATTTTGAGAAGTCAAGTTTTTTTGTTCTAGAAAACGTATACACTTTGGGCAACCGGTCTATTTTGAGAATTTTCCCATAATACCTATCGCCTTCACTATTAACAAGACGAAAAGCATTAGTAGTCGAAGAAGGAAGGCCTAAGTTGCTGCGTAGTTTGATAGCCGCATTGATTCGTGTTTCAAGGAGGTTCTCAACATCCAAAGGGTCTCTGCATTATTTGATCATCAAGTATTATATATAAGTAGTAAAGTAATATAAATAAACAATGGGTTATTAAGGGGGTAATGAAAGAGGTATACGATGATAGCTCGTGCTGAAGTTGCTGCATTAGGCGGACGCAAAACATGGAAGAAGAGTTGTAAAAGCCCCAAGCGAAAGGGGTTTGGGTGCCGTCAGCAACGAGGACGACATCGCCTGTTTTGGGGGGAGGACGACCGATGATACGATCAATAGCGCCACTGTAAACCATTGGACTTCCGCCATCGCCGCGAAACAGCTGGGTTTTTCCTTTCTTTAGGATCACCTTTGCAACCTCTTTTATTATTAACACCAACCACAACCACATTTCAATTACCACTAATTAGTACTATAGTAATTAATTTGACATGGATAAGGATCCTCTCATGTTCATTTGAACATGAAAGGTAATGTTATTGTACATTTGATTACCTCAGATAAAGCAGAACATTACCTCTCATGTTCATACTTTTTCCATATATATATATTGGAATGAATGAATAAATGAATGAAATAAGATACCTTTGGGTTGGTTGGAAGCACAACAGTAGTAGCGTTGGAGGGTACTACTAGTTGCAGTTGCAGCAGTTGATGAGAATAACATAATAATAGCAGCAGCACCTTCCTTTACTTCACTTGACTTCAGATAGATAGATAAACCCCCAAAACCCATCATCATATTACAGTGTGGAACCGAAAATCAGACCGGACCGACCAAAACCGGACCGGACCGAAACCGACTTTGGCCGAAACACCGGACCGAATTGGTCCGATCCGGTCCGGTTCGGTCTTCGGTCCGATCCGGTCCAACAAGGCATAATCGCCGGTTTTTTCGTAAGATCGAACCGGACCGAGGACCGAAAATAAAGAAAATGATGAACCGAGGACCGGACCGAAATAGGTTCGGCCCGGTCTGGTTGAGGCTGGTTTCTCAGTCCGGCTCAGTCCGCGGTCCGTTTTGCTCACCCCTATGTGGAACGTTGATTAAACGTTCAAGTACAAGGGTGCGTTTGGTATGGGCCTATAAAAATGTAAGAATAATAGTTAATATTTGGTATATCAAAAGTTGAAATCATATCTTAATTTTTGGCCTTTCTCATAGGAGGCTAGTATGTCTCCTTTCAAATCTCATTCCCATTATCATTCCATATTATTCCGAAACTCACACCCATTATGATTTATAAAGTACCAAACGCACCCTAACTTAGTATGGCGTTTAATGCTACATATACTTTTTTGGGAAATAATTTGCACACTTCAAAAATTATTTGAGACACTCAAAACTGTGCATTAATTAATTGTACCGTGTATATATTATGTTTTAAGAGATCGGACATTAAAACATTTGAATCAAAAACCATTGTGTCCTAATCATCTCCCAACTTTTTTAGGGTGACGTAGGAGCATGGTACATATTCTTAAGCATTGGATATATAGTCCATTTGAAGACCAAGGCTCTAAGCTAATTAATGGCCGATCAATATTTTGTAACTTCAAAAAGTCCAGCTTTTTCGATCTCTTTCCTTTCTACTCATATTCTTCTACATTTGTCTCCAACTGTACGTGTTGTCTTGGATCAAATGCATATGCATATGAGTCAGTGATATGCAGGGTCGTCTTAAAAGGAGTGCAAGAGGTACCATTGCATAGGGCTGTTGGATTATGGTAGTTGGATACGCACCTATACGACTAGAAATGTGTGAGTCTATTGGGGGCACACACTTAAAACACGAAGAGTACATTTATTATGTAATTAATATATATACTTGTTATATATTTATTAATTATATAATATTTTTCACGAAATATATTTAAACGGTCGTTAGTTTCCGTTAGACGCTTAACTAACTTTATATATCCGTTAAATAAATAAAAAGAGAATGGGTTAAAATGTCAAAATGGAAACCCTTGTCCTCCTCCAAATGTGTCAGATTTCGGAGGATTCTAGAAAAGGATTTGTGTGAAAATTATAATGATAATGATGAGTGTTTAGGATAAGATGGAAGAGTTGTGATAAGCTTAAAAATTAAAGTTTATCTTCAAAGTTTTAGAGTTATCTACAACTGGGTTTGAGGTACTATATAAACACCTCATTCCTTATTCAAATCTCGTCCCACACAAATAAAAGAATTCCAAGATTTATCTAATCCTTATTGGTAGAGATTAAAAGATGTTGGGCACGTATCACACCCTTAAAAGGTTCTGTGTAACGAAAGGTTTGATAACATAGTTTACGTTATATGGGAGAATTATGGGTTTTACTTGAATTCGCTAACACTAAAGGACAACAGACAATTTGGGACAATGTAGCGTGGGGTCCTTGGATTTCGATGTTACCGTCAAGGTCTCATGACTTCACTCCTGAGGGTAGAATTGCTTGGGTGGATGTTGAAGGAATCCCTTTTAAGTTTTGGTCAGGAAAAACGTTTAAAAAGATAGCTACAAAGTGGGGTGAACTATTGGATGTTGATGACCATGACGAGATGAGTTTTCATTCAAAGAGGATATGCATTCACACGAAGATATGTTCCAACATATGTGAAAACTTTAAAATTGTTTTACAAAGAGTAAAGGCATTGATTCGAGCTAAAGAAGCTACCGGCTGGATACCCGAGTTCTCCGAAGACGATGAGGATGATGATCATTCTGAACAGGAATTCATCAGCAGTGAACAGTCGGATCTTGGTTTACATATTGATGGAGAGGATAATGGTGCTTCTGAGGTGCCTGAAACAATTTTTGAGAATTCTGATGGCATGAAAGAGAGGCAGTCGGAGGATCCTTTTGGTTTATACTCAATTCTAAATAAAAACAAAGTTAAATCTGATGTAATTCGGGAGGTCAATGATGAGAATCCTAGCCTCAAATATCCTCCCGGTTTTACTCCTAGTATGCGAACAAGAATGGTTCAAAGTCAAAGAGGATGATCAGTCCAAAATATATAAGTGTCAATCAGTTAAATGGTGATAATGAGTCTGTGCATCAGGTTGAACGTGAAGATAACAGGAATAGTGAAAGCTGCTAAAACAATATTCTACAGTTCAAGAAATTCAAGATGTCTGAAATACACGTACTGGTGGATCTAACTTAGTGTCATGCAGAAATTTGAAGGTTGGGTATACAATGGGGTATAATATAGATGGGTGTGCGAATGATATTACCAAAATAATTGAATCACAAGGAGGGTACGAGGTTAATAGATGAATTTTCTGTCTTTAAATGTTCAAGGCCTCGCCCAAAAGGCTAAAAAAGATTGGGTAAAAGAGTTGTGTAATAAGAATAAAGTGAGTTTCGTGGGGTTACAAGAATCTAAATGGAGTCTATTGTTTACATAGTGTGAGACTCTGTTGGGGTAATGTAAACTTTGATTACGTTCATAGTGACTCTATTGGTAATTCTGGAGGGATTCTTTGTATTTGGGACCCAAATTCGTTTCGTAAGGATAGTGTTACTGTGTCGGATTATTTTGTCATTGTTCGTGGTGTGTGGATTAAATCGGGGATGGATATCCTTATTGTTGTGGTATATGCGCCACATGATGTTAGAGATAAACGGCTATTATGATTATCTTTCTCATGTATCGAACCGAATGTGCCAGATGAGTTGATGATGGGATATTTTAACGAAGTTAGATACAAATCGATTTGGATCAAATTATCAATGCTCATGGTGCGGATATTTTTAATAATTTTATTATTAACGCAGGTCTTGAAGAGGTTCCTCTTGGTGGAAGTGCATATACTTGGTGCCACAAATCCGCTTCTAAAATGAGCAAGTTGGATAGGTTTCTCGTTTCGGAAAATTTGTTAAACACATGTCCTAATATAAGTGCTATTACTCTGGATAGATTTCTCTCGGATCATCGCCCTATTTTACTTCATGAAGCATCTTTTGATTATGGCCCTTCGGTTTTTTCACTTTTGGTTTGATGTGGACGGTTTTGATAAATTTGTTACAGATTCTTGGAAAGATGCTCCTGGGGATGATAAATGCTATGCGTAACTTGTGTGGTAAGTTGAAGTTCCTCAGGTGATAATCCGAGCCTTGGGTATGCAGATTACAGAAACAATTCCAAAGGTTTTTTACTAATTTCAAGAAGAACTACGGATCTTGGATGAAATGATGATAAAGGTAATGATCGGACTAGATTTTAACAACCGTTTGGAGATTCTTGGTAAATTACAGCAAGTGAATAAGGCTCCAAGCTTCGGAAGTAGCTCAAAAGGCTAAGATCAAATGGTATGTAGAAGGAGATGAGAATACGAAGTTTTTTCATGGCATGCTTAACAAGAAACGTAGCCAATTGAATATTCGGGGTATAATGATAAATGGAACGTGGACTGATAATCCGAAGGCTGTGAAACAGGAATTCTTTCAGCACTTTCGAAACAGGTTTGATAAGCCTCCGGATCAGAATGCTCATATTGATATGCCTTTTCCGAATTCACTTTCGACTGATCAGCAGAAAGACCTTGAGTGTATGGTTTCTAAAGAAGAGGTCAAAAGGGCGGTGTGGGATTGCGGAACAGACAAATCACCGGGTCCAGATGGTTTCACATTTGGATTTTATCGACACTTTTGGTCGACTATTGAAAACGATTGTATTTTGAGGCCTTAAAGTATAATTTTTTCACATGTGGTGAAAATCCCGAAGGGATTAATTCGACGCTTAATGCTTTGATCCCAAGATCCCCCGATGCCACCTGGTTAACTGATTTTCGCCCTATTAGCTTGATTGGGAGTATATATAAGATTATCGCCAAAATTTTGACTAATCGTCTTGTTGGTGTTCTTGGGGATATTGTAAATGAGGTTCAATCGGCTTTCATATCGGAGAGACAAATCCTTGACGGTCCATTTATCCTTAATGAGATTATGCAATGGTGTCGTAGGAGGAAAAAACAATCCCTTATTTTCAAAGTCGACTTTGAGAAAGCATACGATTCGGTTCGATGGGATTTTCTTGATGATATATTGGTAAAATTTGGTTTTGGTATCAAATGTAGAGGAGGATTTCAAAACTGCCTTAATCTCTAAAGGCTCAATTCCTTGTAAATGGGAGGTCCTTACGGAGGAATTCCAATCTACAAGGTCTAAAGCAGGTGATCCGTTAAAATCCCCTTTTTATTTATCATGTAATGGAAGCTACATATATCGTTTCAACGTGTGTGGACGTGACATGTTCCTGGTATTAAGCTAGCTCATCGCTAAATATTTTACATCTATTCTATGCGGATGATGCAATAATTTCTTGGGCAATGAATGATCCTAATATTGACACCCTTGTTCATGTGATGGAATTCTTTTATCGTGTCTCTGGTCTTCGGATAAATTTGTGCAAAAGCAAGATTATGGGTATTCACGTGGACGCTGACAGAATTAAGAGTGCGGCTTCTAAACTTGGGTGCCTTGTTCTCAATACTCCTTTCCTTTATTTAGGTACGAAAAGTTTGGTGAAAATGGATGTCAAGAGTGCACGCTTGAAGAGTTCATTGTTAAAATTCAATCTGTTAGTCGAAATTGGAAGTTTAAAAACTTAACTATTGGAGGTCGATTTACTCTTCTTAAATTGGTGTTAGGATCGACCGATCTTCCATATGAGTCTATATATAAAGTCCCTTCGAAGTGTTCTCCCATTTGCTGGAATCCATTCAGAGTCATTTTTTCCATGGTCACGATCCTAGAAGTAAAAAAGCATCATGGGTGAATTGGAACAAGGTTCTCACAACTAAAGAAAGAGGGGGTTTGGGGGTTTCCAGTCTTTATGCACTTAATAGAGGCTTAATGTGCAAATGGTTGCGATTTTTTGCACATAAAGTCTTTGTATGGGCTAGAGGATTAAGGCCATTCATAGTCCTGAGGGGGGTTTGATCACTGATGTGAGAAGGGTTGCAGATCTACGTGGACCTCTATTGTGCAGAAGTGAAGATTACAGAAAATCAAGGTGTCCAACATATTGATTATATTCGATCAAGATAGGAAATGAGACAATACTATTTTTGTGAAAGATCAAATGGCATAATTAAGGCGTTCTGAAAGATGTTTTACCCTCGTCTGTACGCGTTGGAGGCATTAGAATGTAACTATTCACACAAACTGATTGATTACAGTTTAGTTAACTCGTTTCGTGAATCCGAGAAGTGTATGAAAGAATTTCAACTCGACAATCCTTTCAGGTGGTTAGGCACGATTACCCTCTCATCTGCTGTTGACTGTACGTTTGGTCGCCTTAAAATTCAGGGGAGTTTCCCGTGAAGTCTATACCGGCAAGTGATTGATGCTAATTTGTTTTCCTGTTATTCACTCGCCTACGATATGGTTATAAATCTATGCCTCTTAAGGTGAACATCATGCTTGGAAAATAAAAATGGAGTGCCTACCCACTAGAATGAATAAATCTGTCAGCGTATTGAATTGACTCGATTAGTTTGCCCTATTTGTACAGTGGGGCGGAATCATATTTGTCATATTTATTTCAATGTAATTTGGTAGACAAATGGCTCGGAAAATATCGTCTTGGGTGGAAGGTGGATTACGTTGATGTTTTTCATCTTAGTGAGGAATGTACACTTGTTGGTATCTCTTAGGCTTCAGCAAATTCCAAAGCGGTGTTCGAAAGGCATCTTCTATGTTTATGGTGGTCGGGTTGGATGTTCCGGTAACAAGAATACTTTCGAGAAGGATACACCTTACACAGCGAGGATTTTTGATAACATATGTATCTAATTCTTATTATGGTGTAAGTTATAGATAGTAAAGCTCGTTCAAATGGATCGATTGGCTCAAAAACCCATATCTTGTAATTGTCTAATTCTAGCTCCTTGCTAGTCGTTTAATAAAGCTGCTGTTCAAAAAAAAAATGTGGTTATCAAAAGTTGAAATCATATCTTAATTTTTGGCCTTTCTCATAGGAGACTAGTGTGCCTCCTTTCAAATTTCATTCCCATTATCATTCCATATTATTCCGAAACTCATACCCATTATGATTTATAAAGTACCAAACGCACCCTAACTTAGCATGGCGTTTAATGCTACATATAATTTTTGTGAGAAATAATTTGCACACTTCAAAAATTGTTTGGGACACGTGCATTAATTAATTGTACCGTGTATTTATTATGTTTTAAGAGATCGTACATTAAAACATTTGAATCAAAAAGCATTGTGTCCTAATCATCTCCCTACTTTTTTAGGGTGACGTAGGAGCATGGTACATATTCTTAAGCATTGGATATATAGTCACATTTGAAGACCAATGCTCAAAGCTAATGGCCAATCAATATCTTGTAACTTCAAAAAGTCCAGCTTTTTCCATCTCTTTCCTTTCTACTCATATTCTTCTACATTTGTCCCCAACTGTACGTGTTGTCTTGGATCAAATGCATATGCATATGAGTCAGTGATATGCAGGGTCGACTTAAAA
>BQNB010064526.1:0-29820 GCA_026074375.1 Tanacetum coccineum | reverse complement strand
AGTCTTTTCTTGGTCACACAATCGGATAACACAAATTTAATCTCGGGACGAGATTTCTTTAAGGGGTAGGTACTGTAACATCCTGAAATTTTCGACATTTTAAAGGACTATTTTAAATCTTTGACTTTTCGAGTCTGACATTGACTTTTTGACTTTGACGTCTTTTATTGTCACATAAAATGATTACCGCGTAACTAGTAAAATTTTCGAAACATATTTCAATAATAAATCATATTTATTATTACACACATCGAGTACAAAGTTATTTTTAACTTATTTGATTCGAAAACGAAAAAGGATATATATTGATTCATAGTTGATTTATTAAAAACGAACCACTAAATCACGTTTTCACGATTCGGACCCTAAAGCAATTTGCTGTAAAACGATATTTCAGACAACTTTTTGGTTTTACCCGAGACTTGAAAACAAGCAGAAGAGGGCTAAAACAGCCTCGCAAAGTTTTGAAAACTGCAAACAACGGGTACCGACACACAAAAAATTTGAAAATTATTTTTAATTATCACTATTTTATTTAATAAAAATATTAAATAAATCATTTAATATTTTAATTATTTAACGTTGTTGATACGCGCATAATCCGAGTTAAAACTCTTTTTATTATTTTAATCCGAGTCACAAAATAAATAACAGATATTTATTTTAAATGTTATAAAAATATTTATAAAATATTATCAAGTAAATACTCATTTTTATCAGAAAAATGATTTGAAATGCAATGGCACAAGTTTCGTATTTTGAAACATCCGTTAAGTCTCTCAAACGAGTCCCGAACCGTTATTTAATGAAAGTTACACTTTTAGTCCCTCAAGTAATTAACACTTGCCATTTTTTTTAAAGTTTCATTATAAATAGAAAGTTTATAAAACTTTTCATTTAATTCTTATAAAAACACACACACACTCTCATGCATCTCTCTCTCTCCCCCATATTTTCCGGCCGCCCCTCCGCCGTCGGCCAGCCGCCGGATTCTGGCCACCACCTCCAGCCACCGGAAAACATTTCCGGTGACTTTTCCGGCGAACTCCAAAAATGTTCCCCTTCACCCGATCTATCCAATCTATTATGCCACGCGCTGCCACCACCACCCTCACGTCACCATCACTCCACCTTCGTCCCCATCACCACCGCTGCACCACCCTCCTCCTCGTCATCACACCCCACAGCTGAAACCGCCAACACAAGGGTGAGTTGGGTTTTAACGAACACACAAGGGTGCGTTGGGTTTTAATGAACACACAAGGGGTGTGTTCGGGTTTAGTTATTAAACCACAAGGGTGCGTCGGGTTTAATAACAACACCATGGCTGCGTTTGGTTTTTTTTAAACCAGTCAAGGGTGCGTATGGTTTGCGTTTTCATCAAAAAAGGGTGCGTTTGGTTGGCTGCCAAACGCAGCGGGTGCGTTTGGCTGTCTCAAGCCATATAGGGTACGTCGGGTTTGGTTTTCTAGCACCAAGGGTGTGTTGGTTCTATATTGAGCACCTCATAGGGTGCGTGTGATCTCAGGTCAGACCCCCTAAAGGGTGCGTTTGGAGCAGTTCCTAAGCACCAAGGGTGCCGTTTTGTTTGTAAAGCAGCCGGGGCTGCGTTTGGTTTAATATAAACCCGACAAGGGAACGTTATTGGCTGTTCAACAGCTAAATAGTGTGTTTGTTTTTCGGGTCAACCACTTATAGGGTGCTTTTGTATTAAAGGACAAGCACAAAGGTGCGTTGGATATAGATTTTTTAGCACTAAGGGTGGTGTTTGGTTGTACAAAGCACGTTAGGGTGTCCGATTGGCTTGGTAAAAAACAACATAGGGATGTTTGGTTTATTTACACAATAAGGGTGCGTATGGGGTAGCAGAATTGGCATATGGGTGCGTTTGGAATAACAGAAATACACAAACATGGGCGTTGGGATAGCAGAACAAATAGGGGCGTTTGGATTAGCAGATAGGGGCGTTTGGTTTAGCAGATAGGGGCGTTTGGTTTAACAACAAGGATGCATTTGATGGTATAAATCGATTAATAAGTATATCGTAAGGTTTTATGAATTATAAAACGGATTTAATGGTGGTTTAAAAAAAAAAATAAAAAAAAAATATACTATTATAATGTTAACTTCTAATTGATCTCGTTTGGATATATATATAAATATATATATATATATATATATATATATAATATATATATATATATATATATATATTTTGAAACACGCGGGCCGTTTGGAAATGGAAAAACATTAGATTATATATATATGGGAAACGTTATATAAACAAAAAGG
The DNA here is from genome assembly GCA_026074375.1 of Tanacetum coccineum. Taxonomy (NCBI): domain Eukaryota; kingdom Viridiplantae; phylum Streptophyta; class Magnoliopsida; order Asterales; family Asteraceae; genus Tanacetum; species Tanacetum coccineum. The sequence continues at coordinate 27,528 of BQNB010064526.1, read as the reverse complement.
TTATGGCGAAATTTATATAATTTGCTATATTTTATTAATGATTCATTAAACCATTATTATTTTATGAGAAACCCGATTAAGGGACTAATTATACTTTAATTAAAAATGTACAACAACTCGATAACGAATAAGAATGATACTTTTACAAATGAGACAACTATTTTAGACACGACCCGTCGATGAAACGAAATATAAATTTATAAAATATTATTTTATATTTTATAATTGTCAGCTAGAAGATAACATAATAATTGTTGTAAAAGCTTTACAAATGTCGTTTAACTTAATTGGAAATCTTAAAACGTACGATTTTGTTTAAGCAAGAACTTTTTATTTAATTAAGTGGTGATTTCAGGAAACGGGTCAACTAATTGGTTTCAGTTATTTTCTTACGTTCCTTATATAATACCTGCAAAAGTATTATATACTTCATATTAATCTTTGGATTGTTTGTCTTTGCTATATAATTCACGGTATGAGTTATATAAGGGTTTATTTTTTCATATGTAATATATACATAATATATTACATACTTTGCGTTTACTTTTCAATCTATTTATTTAACCAACCACCAAGATATTACAGCTTTAAATCTAATCTTTTATCAATGTGTCGCGTTGACGTAACCATTCATCAGGAAACCCAAATACATTATCCTAGGCTTGTGAGACTTAGCAGTTAAGATTAGCTGCAACTTCTCGATCGAGCCGCTTAGTCTTCCGTTCGTGTTGTGCATATTAGATGCCTATCTGTCAATTGTTCTACATCATCGAGGTGAGTTAATAGCCCCACATTTTACTTGTTTACATATATTTTTGGGGTGAGAAAATGCTTGTTTACAAATGCATTTACGTGGTTGATTACAAATTGGTTCACATACTCATTTACATAGCTCGCTATGGGATATATATAACACCTCGTGTTTTAGGTCATTGTACGACATCATGTAATTCACAATTTATTTTTAGGGTTTTACGCGTTTGTTCTTAAATCGTAATCGTTAAGTGAAATCGCGTAAACTAAAAATGATCATTCAATGTAAACTTTGCATTTTAAACGATAAAAAGTTTTACATCAAGAAGTGTTATAATGATTATTTAGAGGAAATTATTAACATGCACATTTTATTTTTATTGGTTACTACGTTAAGTGGTTACGTTTCACGATAAAGTACGTTTAGGGCCTTCCCGGAAACACGTATACGTTATCTACCTTCACCAATATACCTAAAATTTGTACCCAATACTAAAGTTTATTAAAAAAATTCAAGTATTTAACACTTTATACATATTCATCAAGGAAAGAATCAATCAAAACTCTACCATGTGCAAGTTATACATTTTTATTAAATCCTATTACTACATTAAACCTTCAAATAATACAATTATACACTAAGTAAAAGATCAAAAGATATTTCCAAGCCCTCCCCTAGCATGAGAACGTGTACATGTATGACTAGGAAGCCAAGAGTCACCAAGAAGCTTCACAAAATATCTTCATAAAAGATCTTGCATCAACTTGAACTCATGACTAGCCAAAACCTATCCAAGATAAGCTCCTAAGACTTCTAATCCTTGCCACCTTGCATGGATTCAACTAGACACCATAATATATCATAATATCTACCAAGTAGTATAAATAGGCATGCAAGGGTCATAGAAAACTCACACAAGACTTTTCTTTGCAAAAATCACAAAAATCAATCTCTTTGTCTCTCTTGCTAACCCACGGCTCAAAACCCTTATTTTGAGCAATCCATTGCTTGATTTTCTATCATCATACAAGCATTCTCATATCATACATAAGGTATTCTAAGAATAATTGAGTGGTTGGTTAAGCTTTGAAGAGTTCTCTTGTCTCTCATCTCTGAGGTTGCAAGTATTAGTGTGGGTATTTATTATAAGGAAATAGGGTTATCAAGTGTGCAAAGCTACTGATTTTTAATCTAAACAAGGGTTTAGATTGTGTTTTCTATCATCATTGTTCATCAAAGAGTCCTCTTCAAACCTTTATCTTTCATTTTCATGTATTAATGTGTTTCCTTTATATGTTCTACTTAGTTAAATCACCATCTAAGATATTTTTAAATATGTAAAATGAATTTTTACACATGATTAATGTTTTGTGAACTTGTTTACATGTTATATGGATGGTAATATCATGTTAAAAGGAATGTATAAGTGTTTTAACATGTTGGTTAAGTATCAACATGTATAAGTACAAATTAGGGTTTTTATGTTAACCTAATAAGTTACAAGTGAAAATGGTGTAAATAACATGTTAATCTTGTTATCTAGACTCTCTTGGTACAAAGTATGATCTTCAGGATCTAGATAATATGTATGACATAAGATATAATTTTGTAAAGTAGTTGTAACAAGGTGTTGAAGCTTAATGGTACAAAAAATCAAGCTAAAACTGTCTTAAACAGGTGTTGGGGCACAAACTTCAAAAATTTCTGTTTTGGTTTGAATTTGTTAACAGCCATTTACGTTTTATAAAGATAGTACATCTCATAAGGATTCCAAAATGATAAGAAACTGGAAATAGATTAATAACGAAGAAGATACACTAGTTACGAGTTTACGACCGCTAAATACTTTATAAAAGTACAAATTATTAAAAATTACTATTCAAAATGTAGTAAAATTATACTTTGGTAAACATCAATATTATAAATACTTTCAATTACGAAGAACGTGGTTCAACAGAATCGCTAAAAAATCACGAGCTATAACCGAATAAGAACGAATAAAACTGGTTTTATGAGTTAATTAAAAAGTATCAAAAGTGATTTTATAGCTGTTATGAACAGTAAAAACAACTATTCTTCATAGAATCTCAAAAACCTAAAAAGGTGATTTATAGTGAATCACTCTTCTTAATACGAAAAGGCGTGGGCGTAAGAAACCGAGAAAAAAAACGGACTTAAAACGACAAAGTTATGTCATTGTTTGCTAACGGCGTATTATAAATGTTTTACTATTGATAAAAACTATTTCACATAAATGGGATAGATGGTGTATATGCTAATATAGAACTATATATGATATTATTATCAAAATGCATATACTAGGGAATTCATAATGAGTGCTTCTTCGGATGGCGTTGTGACGATTTTGTTGGATTTACGCTTTTAAAGTGTCCCTAACTCCTCATACGCATTCAAGACCTCTTAAATTATGATGCCCCAACGATAGTACGATGATAACTATAATAGGCAGTATATATGGTAAGTTGTTAGACAACGACTTGAATACTGATTCGACCTATAATATCTAGTTGCCTCTCGGGGCGTTATCCAGTGACATTTTTACCTTGGATATTTTATACAACTTACTACTCAAGTGAGTTTTCATTAGCCCCATGTTTTACAATTATTCATTTAAAGTTTTTTAGGGTGAAGAAACATATGATGTGAACAAATGGACGCAAGTGTTGAATTTTATCATGATTACGTTTTTTGCCTAAGTAGGCGATAACCCATTGGTTTTAGTGAATACTTTTGTGAGAAGTTTATTATACTATGCTATGAATCCATGAACTGTCAATTACTGAATGTGACCTAATGATTATATACAGATCTAATTGGGATTGACCTCGGGAATCCCCGTTCGGGTTGACTAAGCTATCCACTGAACGAACGTATATCATGTATGATTTTGGATTTATGGGTGAACATCAATCAACGGGCCAATGTAGGCCATATTTTATATATTGAATTCAATTTATGTCGATCTTCGGTAGTCATGAGCATTGTAAAACGTAATTACCATTTCGTGATGTCTTCATATGATTCATTATCACGGGGAAAGTCTTAGCAAAGATCTTGCTGTCCTTACTTAGACATTTACATAAACCTATGAAATTCACCAACTTTATGTTGACGTTTTAAATGCAATGTTTTTCAGGAGATCATTAAGCACGAGGTGCGAATGATACATTGGTGGTTAATTTGAAGTCATGCATTAAAGAATTAGTCGTCATTTACAAATTGTATATCTGTTATGGGCTAGAAATCTTTGTAGTAATAACAAGTAAACAAGTAAGCTTTTGGGCTATAGTAACACAACCTTTATTAAATCCAATGTATCAGTTTTAAACGACTTTTTGGTCATTCTTATATTATCTTGTGTTATTGATCTGAGAAGTAACACGCCCCGGACCCTTATTCCGCTGCAACCCAATTTGGGGGTGTTACATATTGGTATCAAGAGCCAAGGTTATAGAGAACCCACGTCAAATATATTTTTTGGCTGGACTATAACCGTTTTAAACATTGCATTCATAACAAAGTGGTTTTCACGGTACATACATACACTAATTGTTGCATTATCGGTTAGGCTAGATGCCTTCCATGATTGTTATACTTATTTTAAGATATTACGTATATAAGAGATAAGAGTCCTTAATTAGCATAACTTATATAAGCTAATTTGAATTTAAGATATTAATCATGTCAGATTCCCTGAGCATTCTACAGTTACATACACATCAGTAATCCATCCAGTTGAGGACTATTTTAGACATCGGTTCACCAGGAGTCCAATGGACCACCCATTATGCAGAGGACCCAATGCTACATAATAGGGCTGCTTAACAGGTATCCACCAATCGCCTGACTACATACCTGGCCCCGAGGTTCCGCCATCGCCTGACTACATGCCTAGCCCCGAGGAGCCGCAGTCACCACCCCCACTGGACTTTGTTCTTGAGCCGATATACCCTGAGTACATGCCACTGGAGGATGAGATACTCTCGACCAAGGAGCAGCCACTGCCTCACCCATTGCAGATTCACCAGGAAATGTTCCTGAGTCTGATCCGAAGGAGGAGCCGGAGGCTGATGATGATGAGGATCCCGAGGAGGATCCAGCTGACTACCCTGCTGATAGGGATGATGATGATGAGGAGGAGGAGGAGCCTTCTGGAGATGATGCCGATGATGAGGACGAGGATGAGGAGGAGGAGCACCTAGCTCCGGCCGACTCTGTCCTACCTGTACACCGTATGACTGCCAGGATATCTATCCGAGATTAGTCATCCATATCATTTCCTCCTAGGGAAGAGGTCGAGCAACTTCTTGCCTTAACCACTCCACCACCATCACCACTTACTCCACTATCATCTCCATTACCACAGATACCATCTCCCCTACTCCCAGCATCACCACCAGCATCTGTATTACCTGCATTACCACTACCTACTTCATCACCACCTTTGCAGTTACTATCTTCTGGCCGCAGGGCAGACAGACCCCAGATTACACTACCACCTCAGAAGAGGTTGGGTATTGATCTTGGTCCGAGATGTGAGGTGGGAGAGAGTTCAGCTGCTGCTGCCGCTAGACCGATTAGAGGTCGTAGGGCATACTATGGGTTTGTCGATACTGTGGATGCTAAGATCAGTCGACGGAGAGCCGAGGAGGTTGGCTATGGGATTAGAGATGCTTGGGTAGACCCGAGAGATTCTGCTGAGGAGGTAGCACTGACGACCCTTGAGGGGGTCAACACTAGGGTGACTGAGCTGGCTGCAGTTCAGGAGCAGGACACCCAGGACATCTATGGTGTGATAGAGGATACTCAAGGTAGGCAGACCCAGATATATCAAAGAGTTGAGACATTGGTTGATGATAGTCAGTACCACTATGAGACTGCACGACTACTAGATCAGGAGGCTCTGGTTTCCTAGGAGGCATGGGGACGCTCCATGGAGGTTAGCTATATGGCACGTTCAGAGATTATGGCATTACGCTCTATAGTGATGAGTCAGCAGACAATGATCTCACAGCTGCAGGCAGCTGACCGTAGGAGTCAGACTGTGACCTCAGAGATGCTACAGGCAGACCACATGAGGCAGGCAGAGATTGCAGCATTACAAACATTTGACCGTACCCGACATGAGCAGCTTGTGCAGACTTTGACATTGATGCAGTCACTACAGGGACAGGTGACAGCACTGCAGGGACAGCAGGGACCCTCTGGAGGTCCAGCACAGCCAGTTGCACCGGAGGAGGCCGGTAGTAGTTCATAGATCAGGTTATGGCTAGTTGTTTTGTATATAGCCTACTAAGTATTACGGGTGACTCCCGGCTAGTAGGGCTCTAGGTTTATGTTGTATTCGTAGCTATCTTTTGTTAGCCGGCTAAGTATTATGGGTTTTATACCCAGCTAGCACGGTAGTAGGATTTGTATTTTCATTTCTTGTATCAAGAAATCGTGTATGTTTTCCATGTATATATAGAATGGTGGTATTATGTCAGGAATGTAATATGTTTTGGTTGTAATCGAATTTGTGTGAATGAATGTCGATTTATCTATACCAGTGTTGAACTCAGTTCAGTTATATATTTCACTGTGGGATGTGATCTTGTTTTATTTATTGTGTATATGTCATGTCATGGTTAAGATTTTATGAAATCTAACGGGTGTTATACTTTTTGTGATTGAAGAAAATGGCACCGAAAAGAACCACGAGGGCTAGACCAGCCCCAGAAACAACAACTACTACCACATCTGTCACCAATGCCCAACTTCAGGCAATGATTGATCAAGGTGTCACTGCTGCACTGGCAGCACGTGATGCAACTAGGAATGGCGATGACAGCCATACCTCGGGAACGGGTGTCAGGAGGACTGAACGCGTTGCTCGAGAGTGCACCTATCAAGACTTCATGAAGTGCCAACCTCTGTATTTCAAAGGCACTGAGGGAGTTGTTGAATTAACTCAATGGTTTGAAAGGATGGAGACTGTGTTTCGCATAAGCAACTGCTCGGTGGATAATCAGATCAAGTTTTCCACTTGTACTCTTCTCGCAGGTGCTTTGACGTGGTGGAACTCCCACGTTAGGATTGTTGGTCAGGATGTTGCGTATGCAATGACTTGGACAGATCTGAGAAAGAAAATGACTGACAAGTACTGTCCGAGGAATGAGATGAAGAAGCTCGAGGTTGAGTTATGGAATTTGAAAGTGAAAGGTACCGATGTGACAGGGTACAATCAACGATTCCAAGAACTAGCACTACTGTGTGTTAGAATGTTTCCTGAAGAATCGGACAAGGTTGAAAGGTATGTCGGTGGGTTGCCCGACATGATTCAGGGAAGTGTTGTGGCATCGAAACCGAAAACCATGCAGGAGGCTACTGAAATGGCATCCGAACTGATGGATAAGAAAATCAACACTATCGCTGAAAGGCAGGCTGAAAACAAGCAGAAGTTTGATGACACTTCCAAGAACAACCATAACCATCCACGACATAACAAAAGGTAGAATACTGGCAGAGCCTACACTGCGGGATCTGGTGATAAGAAACAGTATGGAGGATCTAAACCTCTGTCCCAAGTGAAATTACAACCATAACGGTCCATGTGCTCCAAAATGCTACAAGTGCAACAAATTTGGTCACTTGGGGCGTAATTGTAGAAGGTCTGCAAGTGTTAATTCGGGTAGTAACCAAAGAGGAAATGGGACAGGTCAAGGGCCTACTTGCTTCGAGTGTGGAGTTCGGGGACACTTCAAGACGGACTGTCCGAAGCTAAAGAAGAACAACAACAACCATGGTAATCAGGTTAGAAATGTCAATGCTCCAGCGAAGGTGTATGCAGTAGGGCATGCGAGGATAAACTTAGATTCTAATGTCGTGACGGGTACGTTCCTTCTTAACAACCGCTATGCTTCTATCTTATTTGATACTGGTGCCGATAGGAGTTTTGTGTCCACTACATTTAGTTCCCAAATTGACATCACACCATCTACCTTGGATCACTATTATGATGTTGAACTAGCCGACAAAAGAATAATTGGGTTGAACACTATTCTTAGGGGTTGTACATTAAATCTCCTGAACCACCCATTTAACATAAATTTAATGCCCGTAGAACTTGGTAGCTTCGATGCTATAATTGGTATGGATTGGTTGGTGAAGTACCAAGCGATCATTGTATGTACCGAGAAGATTGTTCGCATCCCCTGGGGAAATCAAACTCTAATCGTTCATGGTAACGGGAGTAACCGGGGAAATGAGACACGATTGAACATCATCTCGTGCACCAAAAATCAGAAATATGGCTAAAGGGTCTATCTGTTTTGGTACATGTTACTACGAAAAAGGCGGAAGATAAGTCGAAGGAGAAGCGACTTGAGGATGTACCCATTGTCTGATACTTTCCCGATGTATTTCCTGAGGACTTGTCGGGTCTTCCTCCAGCGCGACAAGTGGAGTTTCAAATTGATTTGGTACCTAGTGCTGCACCTGTAGCACGAGCACCCTATCGATTGGCGCCTTCCGAAATGAAAGAGTTGTCATAGCAACTGCAAGAGTTATCTGACAAAGGCTTTATAAAAAAAAAGACCCAGTTCCTCACCTGGGAGCTCCGGTTTGTTTGTCAGAAGAAAGATGTGATCATTCCAGATGGGCATTGGATTACCGGGAATTGAATGATCTAACGGTGAAGAAACCGTTATCGCAACTTCCAAGAATTGATGATCTATTTGATCAGCTTCAAGGGTCGAGTGTTTACTCGAAGATCGACTCGAGAAGAAGACATTCCAAAAACCGCTTTCAAAACTCGTTACGGCCACTATGAATTTCAAGTTATGCCATTTGGTTTGACGAACGCACCTACTGTATTCTTGGACCTTATGAATCGGGTGTACAAACTATATCTGGATAAATTCATGATTGTCTTTATTGATGATATTCTGGTATATTCAAAGAACAAGCAAGAACATAAAGAGCACCTTAAGCTAATCTTAGAATTGCTTAAGAAAGAGGAGTTGTATGCCAAGTTTTCCAAGTTCCTAGGTCACGTGATTGATAGTAAGGGCATCCAAGTGGATCCCGCCAAGATTGAATCCATTAAAGATTGGGCATCTCCTAAGTCGCCAACGAAGATTCGTCAATTTTTAGGTCTTGTTGGTTATTACCGGAGATTCATTGAAGGGTTTTCGAAGATCGCCAGACCAATGACCAAGGTTACTCATAAGAAGGTTAAGTTTATTTGGGGTGATAAACAAGAAGCAACTTTTTAACTGTTGAAGCAGAAGTTATGCAGTGCACCAATCCTGGCCTTACCTGAAGGAAAAAAAGATTTAGATGGGCATACTTCGATGCTTTAAAGAGGGTTTGGCGCTGTGTTAATGCAAAGAGAAAAAGGTGATTGTTATGCATCACGTCAATAAAAGATTCATGGAAGAATATACAAAATCATGATTTGGAACTTAGAGCGGTAGTGTTCTCTCTCAAGATTTGGAGGCACTACCTTTATGGAACCAAGTGCATGGTGTTCACTGAGCATAAGAGCTTACAACACATTCTTGATCAGAAGGAGCTGAACATGAGGCAACACCGATGGTTAGAGTTGCTCAGTGATTACGATTGCGATATTCATTATCACCTGGGGAAAGCAAATGTCGTTGCCGATGCTTTGAGCAGGAAAGAACGAGAACCACCCTTAAGAGTTCGAGCTTTAGTCATGACTATTGGCTTGGATCTTCCCAAACAAATCTTGAATGCTCAGACTGAAGCACGAAAACCAGAGAACATCAAGAACGAAGATGTTGGAGGCATGTTGGTTGAAAATTCTAAGGATCCAGAGAAACTCAGAATAGAAAAGTTAGAACCCCGTGCGGATGGAACTCTATGCTTCAATGGCAGGAGTTGGTTACCATGTTATGGCGACTTAAGGACTGTGATTATGCACGAGTCCCACAAGTCAAAATACTCTATTCATCCAGGTTCCGACAACATTGTACCCAATATATGAAGAAGCTATATTGGTGGCCTAATATGAAGGCAAACATCGCCACCTATGTTAGCAAGTGTTTGACCTATACTAAAGTCAAGGCCGAACATCAAAGGCCATCAGGATTGTTAGTACAACCCTAGATACCAGAATGGAAGTGGGACAGCATCACTATGGATTTTGTTACTAAGCTTCCTAAGTTGTCGCAAGGCTACGACACCATTTGGGTGATTGTTGACCGACTCACTAGTCGGCATTTTCACACCAATGAGAGAGACTGATCCTATGGATAAACTTGCAAGAATATACCTAAAGGAGGTTGTCACGAGGCATGGAATACCAGTTTCAATCATTTGTGATCGCGACCCGAGGTTCGCATCCAACTTCTGGAGGTCACTTCAGAATGCTTTAGGTACTAACTTGGATATGAGTACTGCATACCATTCACAAATAGACGGACAAAGCGAGAGGACTATTTAAACTCTCGAGGATATGTTGCATGCTTGTGCAATCGACTTTGGAAAGGGTTGGGTTAACCAATTGCCATTAGTCGAGTTCTCATATAACAATAGCTATCACGCTAGCATCAAGGCCGCACCATTCGAAGCACTTTATGGTCGAAAGTGTCATTCACCTGTTTGTTGGACCGAAGTTGGAGAAGCTTAAATCCTCGGTCCAGAACTAATTCAAGAGACGACTGAGAAAATCGTCCAAATCAAGTAAAGGATGCAAGCCGCTCGAGATCGACAGAAAAGTTACGCCGATCTAAAGCGTAAACCGATGGAATTCCAAGTCGGGGATAAAGTTATGCTTAAAGTTTCGCCTTGAAAAGGGGTCGAACATTTTGGCAAACGGGGGAAGTTAAACCTCAGGTATGTTGGACCTTTCAAGGTGTTAGAAAAGGTCGAAGAGGTTGCTTACAAGCTCGAGCTTCCAGAAGAGCTGAGCAGAGTTCATAATACATTCCATGTGTCCAACCTGAAAAGTGTCATGCCGATGAACCCTTAGCCGTTCCGTTGGATGGACTTCATTTTGATGACAAGCTTTATTTCGTCGAGGAGCCAATGGAAATCATGGATCGTGAAGTTAAACGGTTGAAGCAAAGCCGAATCCCATTATTCAAGGTTCGATGGAACTCCAAGAGAGGTCCTGAGTTCACATGGGAACGTGAAGACCAATTCAAGAAGAAATACCCACACCTCTTCACCAAGACCGCACCGTCGTCAAGTGCTGCATCGTGAGCCTTGAGGACAAGGCTCGTTTAATGGGGGAAGTCTATAACACCCCGTGTTTTCAAGTCATTGACGACGTCGATAAATCTACTATTTATTTTTAGTGTCGTACGCGTTTGCTTGTAATTTCATGTGTTAAGTTAAAATCGCGTAAGCTAAAAATGATCAATCAATGTAAACGGGCATCAAACAATTAAACATTTACATCAATCAAGTATTAAATAATTATTTTGAGAATAATTATGGTCTTTGTTTATTTTATTTTTATTGGTTGCGTAAAGTATTTACGTTTCGCAATAAAATACGTTTAGGCATACCCGGAACCACCAAAATGTTTCTACGCATCAACAAATACCCACTTTTATACCCAATACATAAAAGTTACAAAAATATATCATGTATATGCATCTATGGCCGGATTTGGTCTTGTGGATACAAGAAATATCTCAAAAATCTACCACTTGCAATGTACTTCACCAATCTATAACTGTTTATAGGACTTTCTCAAGCAATAGACCCCATACCGATGTCCATTAACGGACTTCCTAGATTTCTTCATCTTGTCTCATGACTCATCCAAGTGGTCTTGGCTAAGTCAAATAAGTACATAAGTCTTTAGGTAGTGGAAGTAACTCTACACTTCAAAACTTTACAAGAAAAAAATCTAACTGTCTCTCCTTTTGGCTCACAATAACACGGCATTCAATTCCCCCCTCCATAATAATCCATACTTTGATTTGCAAGACTATAAACACCTACGCACACATCATTTTTCCCTTTTATTGGGGATAACCTAAGGTGTTTGCAAGGGTTGGTTAAAGGTTTAAAGATTGAAAGCCAGATTTGCCAAGATTGGGTTTTTCTAAGAAACTAGGGTTTTTCAAGTGATGTAAGCTTTGGTTTAGGTTAAACAAGGGTTTTAGGATCTTTTTAATCTCATACATCTATATAAGGTTATCTATAACACTTTATGTCTTTACTTTATTCATTTTTATGAGTATATATGTTTTATAGAGCTAAATCACCAATTAGGGCTTTTAAATATGTTAAAAAGATAACTTACTTGTGGTTATGAATTTGCACACTTTTTCTTATGTTATGTTGTTGTATATATCATGGAATAATGATATTATAAGTGTGGTAACATGTTGGTTAAAGCATAAAAAGTTATATATGTTTATTGTTAAAAGTATACTTAAGAAAAAGTTAAGGTTTTTAAGCCTTGGTATGAACATGTTATCTTGGACTTAAGGACAAATTATGGACCTATGGACTATATAATATGTATTGACATAGTATATTAAGAGTTGTAAAGAAATTATGGTATTTTAATTTGTTAAAAAGTTATATATAACACAAGTAATATAAGAGTTTAACTATAAACAAGATACAAGAGGACTGTTTGGATTCGAAATCAAATAGATAGGGTTATCATTTTTAATAAAATACTACGGCTCATGACGATTCCAAAATGATAAGAAACTCGAAAAAGGATTAATAACGAAAATGATTCGCTAATTTTACGAGTTTACGTTAATTAAGTACGGCTTTTAAAATAACCTTTTATAAATATTATAAATTAAAACAGAAATCTTGAATTTTTAACAAATTATACATAATGTTAGATTCCCAATAAACAATAATGGAAAAACGTTTTACCTTCCCTCTTAGTAGCTGAACCCGATTTTTGTTGAATACCTCAACGATCCTGAAGATGTAACATTTGACTCACCCCCTGTATAGCCATTCCAGAAATCTTAATAGAGAATTCACGACTCACACATAATCTTCGCCCTACCCCGCTTAGTGCATAAATAAAACCATCCCATCACCTCCAGTACTGTCCTGAGCCCACGCCTGTGTAATAACTACTAACGCCTCCCTGCCCATACCCGCCGCCCTTCAATCGACCCAGATAAACAACTAATTTTTCCCCCGTTAACTTCTAAATATAAATTTCAATTACGGGAATTACGCTCGAAAGAATTACTAAAAACGGAGCCTGCTTTTAAAACGATATATAAAATATGCCCCCGCCACCCCCCCCCCCGTTTACGATAATTGAGTTTATAAAAGTAATTTTTTTAAACTCATGGAACAGTTAAAAAGTTACTATTCATCAGCTGACCCAACTTTATATACTATGATATATCTTTTTCAATAGCAAAGCCATACTCGAAGGAATCGCAAAAATCGGGATTAAAACGGATATATAATTATTACATTTACGGTTTACGCTAATTAAAACCAAAAAAGATGGTTATAGCTGTTTTATGAAACTGTAAAACACTATTCACCACAGAATGTTAAAAATTTAAATATGTAAATTTTGATCCTCGTCGTTCTTAATACGGAAAGCATGTACATAATAAAAGTAACGCCGAGGAAATGGGTTTAAAACGGGAAAGTTATGCTAGTTTTACTAAAATGATAATTATAAACGTTTTCACTTTATAACAACGATTTCTTAAATTACAAATAGACGGTAGTTGAAGCTATATAGAATTATATGTGGTATTAGTTAATCAAAGTACTATATTACTAGGGAGTTTCATAATGAGGCCTCTTCGGGTGGCGTATCGACGAGTTGTTGGATTTACGATTTAAAATGTCCTAGCTCCTCATACGGCACTACATGACCTCTTAAAATTTATGATAGCCCGAACGATAGTATGACGTAATAACAAGACTTGTAAATGATGTTAGGTTAATCAAAGCGATTAGTGTTATATGACAACATATGTTAAATTTAGGTTTCATTCGATCATTTGCGTGCGCGATATCTGTGATATTTGGATTATAGTAAACTCAAGGTTGAGTTCATAGCCCACATTTTAATGTTTTGTTTTATAAGTTTTGGAGGGGAAGGGAAAACATGCTTGTTTTATATTCTGGACACAAGTGGATACTTTTATATTATGATTACGTGTTGCCTAAGTAGCGATAACCCAATCTGAGCCCATTATCATGAACTGTCAATTACTGGACTGTGAGCGCGAGTGTTATGAATAGATCTATTAGGTTTGACAACCCCGTTCGGGTGATTAACTATCACTAGGCAAACAAACGTATACCATGTCAGATTAGGGATGTTGCGAGTTAGAACATCAATACGGGCGATGTGGGCAATTATATATTGCCATATATTTATGTCGAGCTTCAGTGTCATGATCTTAGAGCAACGTAATTACATTTATATGATTTTTGCATGTGTTGCATTATCATACACTTGGGAAATCTTGTGGTCCAACTTTATATGATTTATCAAACCTATGAATTCACCAATATTATTGTTGACGTTTTAAAGCAACGTTTTTTTCAAGAAGGTCAGTTAAGAACAAGGTTGCAACGATACTTGGTCGATTTTGTATTTTGGGCTAGACAATGCTTAAAGATATGGTTGCATTATATTTTGGGACTCATGATTATAACTAGTATCTTTGTAACTATGGACAATGAAGAAGTTAAGCTTCGGGCTTTTTGTAACAAATGTTTGTTAAATCCAATGTATCAGTTTTAAACAACTTTTAATGGTCGTTCTATATATATCTTGTGTTATTGATCTGAGAAGTGACATGCCCCGGACCCTTATTCCGTTGCGACCCAATTTGGGGGTGTTACAGATTGGTATCAAGAGCCAAGGTTATAGAGAACCAGGTCAAAATGTTTTTGCTTTGTGACTATAAACCTTTTTCAAACAATTGCTTATATACAAAAGGGGTTTTTCCCAAGACATTACTTGCTTTAATACATACATCACATACACTACTTGTGCATTAGTCGGTTAGGTCTAGAAGCATGATGATTGATATTATGATTGTATTACACGTTATGATATAAATGTTTATATTAATATAAGAGTCTTATATTAAATACTAATTATAAGTTATTTTGGATTTTCAGATTCAGTTGTGTCGAATTCGAAAGATTCCACGGTCAACAACACGGAGGTCCAGTCCATTGAGGATGGGTCAGGACATTGGTTTCTCAGGGAGTCTGATGGACCACCCATTATGCCAGAGGACCCATATGCTTACATAGCGGCTGCTTATCAGGCTCCACCATCGCTTGACTACATGCCTGGCCTCGAGGAGCAGTAGTCACCACCCCCACTGGACTTTGTTCCTGAGCCGATGTACCCTGAGTACATGCCATTGTAGGATGAGATACTCCCGGCCAAGGAGCAGCCAATACCTACTGCTGCCTCACCCATTGCAGATTCACCTGGATATGTCGGAGTCTGATCGGAGGTGGAGCCGGCCGGAGGAGGACGTGAGATTCCGAGGAGGAGGATCCAGCTGATTACCCTGCCGATAGGGATGATGATGATGGTGAGGAGGAGGAGGAGCCTTCTGGAGATGATGCCGATGATAAGGATAAGGACGAGGACGAGGATGAGGAGCACCCATCTCCGGCCGACTCACCTGTACACCGTATGACTGCCAGGATATCCATCCGGGGTGAGCCATCCATATCACTTCCTCCTAGGGAAGAGGTCGAAAGACTTCTTGCCTTAACCACTCCACCACCATCACCACTTACTCAACTATCATCTCCATTACCATAGATACCATCTCCCCCACTTCCAGCATCACCACCAGCATCGGTATTACTTGCGTCACCACCTGCTAGCCCTATTCGTCCGTTGGGCTATCGGGCTGCTATGATCCGGCTAAGAGCCGAGACACTATCCGCTTCTCATCCATCGCCACTACCTACTTCATCACCACCTTTATAATTACTATCGTCTGACCGCAGGACAGACAGGCCCGAGATTACACTACCACCTCGGAAGAGGTTGGGTATTGACCTTGGTCCTAGGTACGATATTGGAGAGAGTTCAGCTGCAGCTGCCACTAGACCGATTGGAGGTCGTAAGGCAGACTATGGGTTTGTCGGTACTATGGATACCGAGATCAGACGACAAAGAGCCGAGGAGGTCGGCTATGGTATTAGAGATGTTTGGGTAGACCCGAGAGAGGCTGTTGAGGAGGTAGCACCAATGACCCTTGAAGGGGTCAATACTAGGGTGACTGAGCTTACTGCAGTCCAGGAGCAGGACACGCAGGATATCTATGAGTGATTAGGGGTACTTGGACAGCTGACCCAGATATATCAGAGTGTTGAGACATTGGTTAATGATAGTCAGTATCACTTATGGACTGCAGACTATAGTAGGAGGCTCTGGTTTCCCGTGAGGCTATGGGACGCTCCATTGAGGTTAGCTAAATAAACACATTCAGAGATTATGGGCATTACGTTCTTGTAGTGATGGTCAGCAAGAGTGATTTTCCAAGTTGTGCAGACAGCCGACCGTAGGAGTCAGGCTGTGACTTCAGAGATGCTACAGGCAGACCATAGGAGGCAGGCAGAGATTGCAGCATTACAGATATTTGACCCTACCCGACAGGAGCAGCTTTTGCAGACTTTGACATTGATGCAGTCACTACAGGGACAGGTGCCACCTTACAGGGACAGGTGACAGCACTGCAGGGACAGTAGGGACCCTTTAGAGGTCCAGCACAGCCAGTTGCATCGGAGGAGGCCGGTAGTAGTTCATAGATCAGGTTATGACTAGTTGTTTTATATATAGCTACTATGTTATTACTTGGTGTCTCCCGGCCTAGTGGGCTCTAGGTTTATGTTGTATTCGTAGCTATCTTTTGTTAGCCGGCTAAATATTATGGGTTTTATACCCAGCTAGCACGGTAGTAGGATTTACATATTTGTTTCTTGAATTAAGAAATCGTGTATGTTTTCCATGTATATATAGAATGGTGGTATTATATCAGGAATGTAATATGTTTATGTTATAATCAAATTTGTGTGAATGAATGTCGATTTATCTATACCAGTGTTGAACTCAATTTAATTATATATTTCACTTTGGGATGTGATCTTGTTTTAATTATTGTGTATATATTATGTCATAGTTAAGATTTTATAAAATCTAACGAGTGTTATACTTAATGTGATTGAAGAAAATGGCACCGAAAGAACCACAGAGGGCTTTGAAAGCCCTTTATAAAAACTAACAAACTTACTACCACATCTGTCACCATGCCTAACTTCAGAATGATTGATCAAGGTTTGTCATGCTGCATGGAGCAACGTGATGAAAACTAGGAATTGCGATGACAGCCTATTAAATCAGGAACGGGTGTCAGGAGGACTAAAAACGCGTTGCTCGATAATGCACCTATCAAGACTTCATGAAGTGCCAACCTCTGTATTTCAAAGGCACTGAGGGAGTTGTTGAATTAACTCAATGGTTTAAAAGGATGGAGACTGTGTTTCGCATAAGTAGATAATCAAATCAAGTTTTCCACTTGTACTCTTCTCGCAGGTGCTTTGACGTGGTGGAACTCCCACGTTAGGATTGTTGGTCAGGATTGTACGTGTGTTCCAATGACTTAGGACAGATCGAGAAAAGAATATGGACTAACAAGTAAATGTTCCGAGGAACGGAGATGAAGAAGCTCGAGGTTGAGTTATGGAATTTGAAAGTGAAAGGTACCGATGTGACAGGGTACAATCAACGATTCCAAGAACTAGCACTACTGTGTGTTAGAATGTTTCCTGAAGAATCGGACAAGGTTGAAAGGTATGTCGGTGGGTTGCCCGACATGATTCAGGGAAGTGTTGTGGCATCGAAACCGAAAACCATGCAGGAGGCTACTGAAATGGCATCCGAACTAATGGATAAGAAAATCAACACTATTGCTGAAAGACAGGCTGAGAACAAGAGGAAGTTTGAAAACACTTCCCGAAACAATCAAAACCAACAACGACAAGAAAACAAGAGGCAGAACACTGGCAGAGCCTACACTGCAGGATCTGGTGATAATAAATCGTATACAGGATCTAAACCTTTGTGTCCCAAATGCAATTACCACCATAACGGTCCATGTGCTCCAAAATGCTACAAGTGCAACAAATTTGGTCACTTGGGGCGTAATTGTAGAAGTTCTGCAAGTGTTAATCCGGGTAGTAACCAAAGAGGAAATGGGACAGGTCAAGGGCCTACTTGCTTCGAGTGTGGAGTTCGGGGACACTTCAAGACGGACTGTCCGAAGCTGAAGAACAACAACAACAACCGTGGTAATCAGGTTAGAAATGCCAATGCTCCAGCGAAGGTGTATGTAGTAGGGCATGCGGGGACAAACCCAGATTCCAATGTCGTGACGGGTACGTTCCTTCTCAACAACCGCTATGCTTCTATCTTATTTGATACTGGTGCCGATAGGAGTTTTGTGTCCACTGCATTTAGTTCCCAAATTGACATCACACCATCTACCTTGGATCACTATTATGATGTTGAACTAGCCGACGGAAGAATAATTGGGTTGAACACTATTCTTAGGGGTTGTACATTAAATCTCCTGAACCACCCATTCAACATAAATTTAATGCCCGTAGAACTTGGTAGCTTCGATGCTATAATTGGTATGGATTGGTTGGCGAAGTACCAAGCGATCATTGTGTGTGCCGAGAAGATTGTTCGCATCCCCTGGGGAAATGAAACTCTAATCGTTCATGGTGACGGGAGTAACCGGGGAAATGAGACACGATTGAACATCATCTCGTGCACCAAAACTCAGAAATATTTGCTAAAAGGATGTCCTATCTTTTTGGCACATGTTACTATGAAAAAGGCGGAAGACAAGTCGGAGGAGAAACGACTTGAGGATGTACCCATTGTCCGAGATTTTCCCGATGTATTTCCTGAGGACTTGCTGGGTCTTCCTCCAACTCGACAAGTGGAGTTTCAAATTGATTTGGTACCTGGTGCTGCACCTGTAGCACGAGCACCTTATCGATTGGCGCCTTCCGAAATGAAAGAGTTGTCAGAGCAACTACAAGAGTTATCTAACAAAGGCTTTATAAGACCTAGTTCCTCACCTTAGGGAGCTCCGGTCTTGTTTGTCAAGAAGAAAAACGGATCATTCCGGATGTACATTGATTACCGGGAATTGAATAAACTAACGATGAAGAACCGTTATCCATTTCCAAGAATTGATGATCTATTTGATCAGCTTCAAGGGTCGAGTGTCTACTCGAAGATCGACCTAAGGTCAGGTTATCACCAACTAAGGGTTCGAGAAGAAGACATTCCAAAGAACGCTTTCAAAACTCATTACGGCCATTACGAATTTCAAGTTATGCCATTTGGTTTGATGAATGCACCTGCCGTATTCATAGACCTTATGAATCGAGTGTGCAAACTATATCTGGATAAATTCGTGATTGTCTTTATTGATGATATTCTGATATATTCGAAGAACAAGCAAGAACATGAAGAGCACCTTAAGCTAATCATAGAGTTGCTTAAGAAGGAGAGTTGTATGCCAAGTTTTCCAAGTGTGAATTTTGGATTCCTAAAGTACAGTTCCTAGGTCACGTGATTGATAGTAAGGGCATCCACGTGGATCCCGCCAAGATCGAATCCATTAAAGATTGGGCATCTCCTAAGTCACCAACGGAGATTCATCAATTTTTAGGTCTTGCTGGGTATTACCGGAGATTCATTGAAGGGTTTTTGAAGATCGCCAAACCAATGACCAAGCTTACAAGAAGTAGGCCAAGCCTCCCCTTTTCCACTTCCCCCACCTCACCTCAATCCCCTCATGTTTGGTTTGGGGTGATAAACAAGAAGCAGCTTTTCAACTGTTGAAGCAGAAGTTGTGCAGTGCACCAATCCTGGCCTTACCTGAAGGAAGCGAAGATTTTATCGCATACTGCGATGCTTCAAAGAAGGGTTTGGGCGCTGTGTTAATGCAAAGAGAAAAGGTGATTGCTTATGCATCACGCCAACTGAAGATCCATGAGAAAAACTATACAACTCATGATTTGGAACTTGGAGCAGTAGTGTTCGCTCTCAAGATTTGGAGGCACTACCTGTATGGAACCAAGTGCACGGTGTTCACTGATCATAAGAGCTTACAACACATTCTTGATCAGAAGGAACTAAACATGAGACAACGTCGATGGTTAGAGTTGCTCAGTGATTATGATTGCGATATTCATTATCACCTAGGGAAAGCAAATGTCATTGCTGATGCTTTGAGTAGGAAGGAACGAGAACCACCATTAAGGGTTCGAGCCCTAGTCATGACTATTGGCTTGGAGCTTCCCAAACAAATCCTGAATGCTCAGACTGAAGCTCGGAAGCCGGAGAACCTCAAGAACGAAGATGTTGGAGGTATGTTGGTTGAAAATTCTAAAGATCCGGAGAAATTCAGAACGGAAAAGTTAGAACCACGAGCGGATGGAACTCTATGCTTCAATGGCAGGAGTTGGTTACCATGTTATGGAAACTCGAGGACTGTGATTATGCACGAGTCCCACAAGTTAAACTACTCTATTCATCCGGGTTCTGATAAGATGTACCAAGATATGAAGAAGTTGTATTGGTGGCCCAATATGAAGGCCAACATCGCCACCTATGTTAGCAAGTGTTTGACATGTGCTAGGGTCAAGGCCAAACACCAAAGGCTATCAGGATTGTTGGTACAACCCAAGATACCTTAATGGAAGTGAGACAACATCACAATGGATTTTGTTACGAAGCTTCCAAGGTCGTCGCAAGGTTACGATACCATTTGGGTGATTGTTGACCGACTCACTAAGTCTGCAATCTTTCTACCGATGAGGGAAACTGATCCCCTGGAGAAACTTGCAAAAATATACCTAAAGGAAGTGGTCGCAAGACATGGAATCCTAGTCTCAATTATTTGCGATCGTGATCTTAGGTTCACCTTAAATTTCTGGAAGTCACTCCAGAAGGCTTTAGGTACTAGCTTGGACATGAGTACGACATACCATCTAGAGACTGACGGACAAAGCGAGAGGACTATTCAAACTCTTGAGGATATGCTACGTGCGTGTGTGATCGACTTTGGAAAGGGTTGGGTCGACCATTTGTCCTTAGTTGAGTTCTCATACAACAACAGTTATCATGCTAGCATAAAGGCTGCACCTTTTGAAGCGCTTTACGGTCAAAAGTGTCGTTCACCTGTTTGTTGGTCCGAGGTTGGGCAAGTGCAACTTACCGGTCCAGATTTAGTTCGAGAGACGAGCGAGAAGATTATTCAAATAAAGCAGAGAATGCAAACCGCGCTTGATCGACAAAAGAGTTATGCCGATAAGAAGCGTAAGTCGATGGATTTTCAAGTTGGGGATAAAGTTATGCTGAAGGTTTCACCTTGGAAAAGGGTCGTACATTTTAGAAAACGGGGGAAGTTAAACCCTAGATATGTCGGACCTTTCAAGGTGTTAGAAAAAGTTAGAATCATTGCATACAAGCTTGAGCTGCCGTAAGAGCTGAGCAGGGTTCACAACACTTTTCATGTATCCAATTTGAAAAGGTGTTATTCTGATGATCCATTAACTGTGCCATTGGATGGATTACACATTGATGACCAACTTCACTTTGTCGAGGAACCCGTCGAGATAGTAGACCGTGAAATTAAACGGTTGAAGCGAACCCGAATCCCATTAGTCAAGGTTCGATGGAACTCCAAGCGAGGTCCTGAGTTCACGTGGGAACGTGAAGACCAATTCAAGAAGAAATACCCACACCTCTTCACCAAGATCGCATCATCGTCAAGTGCTGCATCGTAAGCCTTGAGGACAAGGCTCGTTTAGGGGGAAGTCTATAACACCCCCGTGTGTTCAAGTCATTGACAGGACACCGAGAAATCACTTATAATTTTATTTTTTAGTGTCGTACGCGTTTACTTGGAATTTCATGTATTAAAAGTAAATCCGCGTAAGCTAGAAAATTAGCGTTCCAAATGTAAACGGGCACCAAACAATTAAGCGTTACATCACGCAAGTATATAAATACTTATTCAGAATAATTATGGTCCATTGTTCATTTATTTTTGTTGGTTTACGAAAGTATGTACGTTTCGTGATAAAGTACGTCTAGGCATACCCGGAACCACCATAATTAATCTACGCTTCAACAAATTCCTATTATTTTTTTCATTGATCAAAAAGTTTATAAACTTTACCCATGGTTGTTAAAAGTGATGCCCCATATATATACAAGAAATAAGCAAGACTTATTCATTTTGCAAGTATACTTTATATGCTAGCTACATGATGTTTTCTGTTTCTTTTTTCTACAAAGTGATACTTTCTTTTTATCACAATATTGCAAGTAATACTTGTAGTTTTACCAAGATATTTAACCAACACATTTCCACATTCCATGGGGATGTTCTCTACTTTTACATGACAAAGAAACATAACCATTTATGAGTAAGTATGGACTTGTAAGAATGACTAGTGGTTTTTGACCACTATCCCCTTAATTTCATGCAATTTTGGCTGCCGCCCCCCCCCCCTAAGACCATAAACTCTTGGTCTTTGTTTATTCACTTAGCTAGTTTTCTACACAGTGTTATACCTCTACACTTTCCAGAGACTAAAAACACACAATCTTTCACTAGCTAAAATCGGATAAACTCCCCCTTTGTCTCTCATATACCACGTCAAAACCAAACCCCTGTTAGCAAATCCATACCTGATTTTCTAAGGAGCATACACACATACACATATCATATCCTAAGACATACTTAAGATGTTTACAAAGGCATTAGGGTAACCATTACAAGTATGTATCAAAAGAAAGTAAGATTAGGGTTCCAACCTAATATAGGTTTTTATTGTTGCAAGCTTTGGTTTTGAGTCTAAACAAGGGTTTAGCACTTATTTCTCATCATCATTATTCATCACACTAAGGTCATCTAAAGCCCTTAACTTTTCATTTTCATGTTTATATGTATATATGATGTTATGTAGTGAAATCACCATTTAGGATTTTTAAACATGTAAAAAGAGTTTTTATTTGTGATAATCATTTTGTACACTTTTACATAAATGTTTAATATTGAGATATCTTGTTAAAATGGATTATAAAGGTTATAACCTATGTTGGTAAGTGTAAAACTGATTATGTACAAAGTAGGATTATAAAGTTACTTAATAGTTACAAGTAAAAGTAATAGCAAATACTAATAATATTGCTCATGGACTTCAATTTATGTAATCATGGATGTTAAAATAGGTTACAAATGGAAGTATAGATATTTGTTGACACCTTTGATTAATCTATATAAAGATTCAGGATAAACTAGTAAATAAAGTACACTTAAGAAAGTTAGATTTAAAAGTAAGATCTAAGACCTTTTATCTGGACCAACTATGGACTTAAGGACTTTTTATTTATATGCCAAATGGTCTATAAGCGAGGTGGAAGACTTGTGGTAACTTTACAGAAGGTAAAAAAAGGCAAGTGTTGCAAAATTGGCCTCGGCGGCCGATTTAATGCGCCGATTAATCGCTAGGCGGGGTTGGAACTTGTAAAATAAGGCAACTCGCTTGAAAAATCGGCTTGGGCAAAAAAATCAGTCAACTCGGCGATTGAATCGGCTCACTCGGCCTAATCAGTCCAACAAAGTCAAAATTATATATATATATAATTTTCAAAAATCGGTCAACTCGGCGATTAATCGGTCAAGTCGGTAAAAAATCAGGAAAATCGGTAAAAAATCGGTAAATTTTTGAAATTTATATACAAACAGTAAAAACGATTAATCACCGATTAATCGCTCCTAGACCGATTACAGGCGACAGGGTGGTCGACCCCGCCCGCTAGCGACACGAGAATTTTTGCAACATTGGTACATAAGTACATAAAACTAGTTTATATATAAAGTATACTATTATCGACGCAAGGGGCTGTTTTGGATTCAAATTTCATATCAGTGGGTTCTTGATGGTGTTATAAAATAATATGATTCTCATGACAATTCCAAAAAGGGTATAAGAAAAACCCGAAAAACGGATTAATAAACAAAAAGATACCGCTAAATTACGTGATATACTTAATTAAAAAAAACGGGTTATAAAATAACTTTATAAAAATTATCAAACAGAAAGTTTGGATAATTTTTTAACAATTAATACATATTTTTTAGGTATTCCAAAAACAGATAAGAAAACGTAAATTTTTTTGATTAAAAAACGAAGAAGTATGAATTTTCGCAAGTTTATATTACATTAAAATGTATAAAAATACTTGTTATAAAACTAAGTTTTATAAAATTACTATTCATGATAGAAATTTTATTTTATGTAAACCCATTCAATTAATAGAACTTTCAACTACGAGAAGTGATGCACGAAGGTATCGTTAAAATGAAACTATAAACGAAGAAAATATTGACATTGCGGGATTTTTAACGTTAACAAAAACTAATAAATCATTTAGGTCAGGTGTGAACAGTAAAAGTTACTAGTTCCTACGTAGGATCCAAATTATGAAACAATGTCAAATTATGATAACGTCGGTCCTAATACGAAGGCGTGGGCATAAGAAACATCAAAATCGGGCTTAAAACGCGAAAGTTATGCCAGTTTTACTAAAATTGTAAAACCTAAAAATCTCAACAAGTGTAAAATTACCAAAATACCCCTAATGCAAGAAAATCCATAAAAGCTTAAATAAACTTCATTTAAATGTTAGAAATTATAAAAATACAACATGTGACAATTATGAAATTTATGTAAGGTTAAAATACCTTATATTATATAAGAAAAATAATTAATATTTTTGTATATATATTATTAGCCGAATTAAATGCATTTAAGTATTTATACTTTACAAATTAAAGTAAATTAAATATGGATAGTTACAAAATAAATATGGCAAGTTACAAATCAGATTTAGCCCATTTAGAAAGCCCATAAAATCGGTCAAACTACCTAATATATTTCTTTTATACATCTTATTTGTTAAAACCTAAAAACCATAACCACCGAAACCCTAAAAATACAAAAGAGGCGGCACCAAAGTTTTCCAAGGCTTGCACGAATTTTCTAGGGTGTTTTGAAGGTCAAGGATTGTGGGAAAAATAGTGGGAAGATTGTAGAGTGCTTGGTTCAATCGGGGTAATTATTTTGGTTCGAATAACACAACCGAATAGCATAAATTCATAAAATCATCAAGAATCATCAAAGGTATTTTTGTATCTCTATTTTCATCATATTAATTCGTTCTATGCTTAAGAAAAATATTCATGCATGTTATATTGACGGTGTTGTGTGGTTTGAAGATAGGCTATGTGTTCCTAATGATCAGACACTTCGCGAGAAGGTTATGACGGAAGCTCATAGTTCCCCATTTACTATTCATCCAGGTTCAACCAAAATGTACAGGGATTTGAAATAGTACTTTTGGTGGAACGGCATGAAGCAAGATGTGGCTACGTTTGTATCCAAATGTATGACTTGTCAGCAGGTCAAAATTGAACATCAGAGGGCTAGTGGTTTGTTACAGCCGTTGGAGATTCCTATGTGGAAATGGGATGAGATTTCCATGGATTTCGTTACTGGTTTGCCTACTACTCAGAAAAGACATGATGCGATTTGGGTGGTTGTTGATCGGCTAACCAAGTCTGCTCATTTCTTACCCATTCGGAAGAACTATGGTATTAGTAAGTTGGCGGAGATTTTTCGACAGGAAATCGTTAGACTGCATGGTACACCGACTTCTATTGTGTCCGACAGAGATCCGAAGTTTACGTCTCGTTTTTGGAAAGGATTACAGAAAGCTTGGGGAACTCGTCTTAAGTTCAGTACAGCATTTCATCCTCAAACCGATGGTCAGTCAGAGAGGACCATTCAGACTTTGGAAGATATGTTGAGGGCTTGTGCTTTGGAATGGACAGGTAGTTGGGATGAATATTTGTGCTTGGTGGAGTTTGCCTACAATAATAGTTGGCATGCTAGCATCAAGGCAGCACCTTTCGAGCTTTTGTATGGTAGAAAATGTCGAGCACCTATTTGCTGGGATGAAGTAGGTGAACGTTTGATTGAAGGTCCGGAGCTCATCGAGATTACTAATGAGAAAGTGGCTGTTGCTAAGGAGAAATTGAAAGAGGCTAGATCGCGACAGAAGAGTTATGCTGATAAGCATCGACGTGACTTAGAGTTTCAAGTTGGAGATCGTGTATTTCTGAAGGTTTCGCCATTCAGAGGAGTTAAACGTTTTGGGATCAAGGGCAAGCTCAGTCCTCGATTCATCGGTCCGTTTGAGATTTTGGAACGTATTGGAGAGGTTTCGTATCGTCTGGCGCTTCCTCCGCAGTTATCGCACGTTCACGATGTCTTTCATGTATCTCTTTTGAGGGGATACCATTATCATCCATTGCATGTCGCATCTTATCCTTTTGATCAGATTCAGCCTGATATGTCTTTGTCCGAGGAACCTGAATCCATTCTGGATCGGCAAGAGAGAGTCATGAGAAACAAAGTTATTCCTTTTGTGAAGATTCTTTGGAAGAATCACCCAGAGCGTGAGGCTACCTGGGAGACCGAAGAGTCTATGCGAGCTAGTTATCCTCATTTCTTTGTCTAGTTCGGTATGTTTTCGTTTCGTTCTCATTTCGTTTTCATTCCGGTTCATTTCAATTTTCGAGGACGAAATTTTTTTTTAGAGGGGAAGAAGTTGTAAAACCTAAAAATCTCAACAAGTGTAAAATTACCAAAATACCCCTAATGCAAGAAAATTACATAAAAGCATGCATAAATTTCATTTTAATTCTAGAAATTATAAAAATATAACATATGACAATTATGAAATTTATGTAAGATTAAAATACCTTATATTATATAAGAAAAATAATTAATGTTTATGCATATGTATTTATGCCGAAATTAATTACATTTAATTACTTATACATTACAATTAATATAAAATAAATATGTATAATTACAAAATAAATGTTGGCAAGTTACAAATCAGATTTAGTCTTTTTGAAAGCCCAAAAACTCGGCCAAATACTTTATTTATTATCCTTTATGCATTTCTTTTATTAAACCCTAAAAACAAATCTCACCGAAACCCTAAAAATACAAAGAGGTGGCACAAGAATTTTTCCAGAGCTAGCACGAATTTTCTAAGGTGTTTTGAAGGTCAAGGAAGGTGGTAAAAATATTGGAAAGATTGTTTAAGGCTTGGTTCGATCGTGG
Organism: Tanacetum coccineum; assembly: GCA_026074375.1. NCBI lineage: Eukaryota > Viridiplantae > Streptophyta > Magnoliopsida > Asterales > Asteraceae > Tanacetum > Tanacetum coccineum. The sequence goes on along the minus strand of BQNB010064526.1, from coordinate 509 downwards.
AAATTTATTTGGTTCGAATAAACACAACCGAATTCTATAAATTCATCAAATCATCAAGGATCATCAAGGGTATTTTTGTATCTCATTTTTCATCATTCTAATTCATAATATACATAGGAAAAATTATCATGCATGTTATTTTGGTCGAAATAATTAAAACATGTTCGAAACCCTAATTTTTAGCTAGTTATGTAATCGGCATTTATAATATTTGTAAAATTGATTTTATATTTTTCTAAGGTTTTTTATATCATATGTAACTCAGATAAAATGTTGGAAAAATTTAGGAGAGGTTCGAAAAATTGATTTGGGAATTATTATGTTTGCTGATTTGCGAATTAAAGGAAAAAGGAAAGAAATAAAATTAGGGTTAGGGTTTTAATATTTTTTCCAGGTTCTTTTAAGGCTAATTATTGTATAAAAATTGGGAAATGTTTGGGAAAAAATTAATTAGGGTTTTAGTGATTTATTTATTAGCCGAATTAATTCTAAAAGTTTAAGGACTTGTT
>BQNB010064525.1:0-35283 GCA_026074375.1 Tanacetum coccineum | reverse complement strand
TTTTATAAATGGAATGATTTCATCTCGAAAACAAGCCTTTGTATGTTCAAACCCCCACGTGCCCTCAGTGATAGCTGTGGCAGTGGTTCTTTCTTTGACAACCAGATCAAAGCCAATAAGATAGCATTTGAGCTCTTTCAAGCTAGTATACACCATACTTACTTTTGGAACCTCAACTTTGTTGGTTGTAGAAGAATGAGATGGGTCTAAAGCTGGGACCGAAGTCGCTTTCCAATAGGCATGTTCACTATATAAATCAGATTGTCGAACAAATTGTTTGTTGTAATCGTTATTAAGAATAGCATAATTAATGGGTTTAGTGTTCACTTTATGTTTTACAACCAATGGATCTTGTTCTTTGAAAAGCATTTTTGAACGACTCTCTTCACAAAGCATTAATGTTTCATCAGAATCAGGAATCACAACAGTATCCATTTTAAGAATGACATTCCCGTCATACAGTTTTGGCTTTGACTCCCGAACTTTCTTCAGATAGAAAGGTTTTTCAAAACCGATTGCTTGTTTCGTGGAATGATCATAACAAATTTTGGATTTAGTCATCATATGAACAGTTTGCGCAGATTGACCTCTTTTGAAAATGATATTATCAAGTTGCTTAATTTTCTTTTCTAAAGCAATTTCTCTATCAATATTTCTGTTTTATTCCATTTTTAAATCATTTTTGAGATCAGAAACTATTTTCATTAAAGAATCCTTTTCTTACACTTGTTTAAAAAGAGTTTGCTTAAGACGTACAATCTTGGCATACTGTTTATTTAATTCTGAAAAACTGTTTTCAACATTTTGCATTTCTTTTAAATCTTTAACCTCTTCTTTATATCTGTCAAGCTCGGTAGTCAAAGCTTTATTGGCCACTTATTATTATTCCAGGCTTAAAATTGGTGCTGTGCATCGTTTAACATTGGTGCAATGCATCACTTGGGTATTTAATTATTCAAACATAGATAATATCAGGACATCTTGTTGAGCAGAAGAGTTAGACAGATACTGAGAATAAGGAATGATATTGCTATCACTGGTTATTTCAGTTTCTGTCTGACTCACATCATTAGACTGTTCAGAAGACGTCATTATCTGCTCACTTTGATTGAATAAATCATAGGTCATATTATCTGGATTGTACCTCAGTGAGTGCATCTGATCCATTCCTGGAGAGATTCGCCATGAGAGCGATCTTGGCTGAGTTGAGTTCATCACAATTAGAGTCATAGGTATCCAGATCATCGGCTTGATAAGCAGCATTGTGAGTGATGACAGTCTGAGAGGTTTGAATGTCAGGAAGTCCTGGATCTACTAAAAATGCTATTTCTTCCTCTGTTAAAGCTTGACCACTTGCTTGAGCTTGAACCAGCAACACTTTATCATTGAACCATGTTTCATCCCTTTTCCTCTTGGGCTTAGTACACTCCTTGGCAATATGACCCTCCCCTTTGCAATTGTAACAAATGACAGTCCGTTGTTTCCCTGTGTTGCTTCCACTTGCTCCAGGTGTGTATTTCCTTGTTGTTCCAGCAACATAAGTAGTTTGTCTTCCATGAACAGGTTGCACAGTTACTTTTCCATCATAGATGGTAGCTTGTTGACGAGGGTTTAACGAAGTCCTTAGCTGATTGTTGGTAGTAGGATACCGGGATGTGACAACAGCAGTTAAGAATGACATCATGTGATTAATCGCATCAATTGGATCATCCCCTTTCTGGAACACTGGAACAACTAGACCGGAGTCTGGTAGGGAGCATATTCCGATTGTGGGATGGATGGTTGTAGAGAATAAACGTTGTGGTGAATGGAGGATTGGTACTCATTTGATGGATAAGTGATTGAAAGAGGTGTTGATTGATTGGTTGTGAATTGTTGATTTTGATAAGGTGTTACAAACTGTGAAGACTGATATGGTGAAGCATGATGTTGAAGTTGAGAGTTTGGGTAAGTGTGTAGATGAGATTGATAAGCCGACTGAGTTAATTGGTGAGATGCAACTAAAGAAAGAGGATCAGAGTTGCGTTCATGCATCAAACGAACTTCATTTGCATGTCTTTCATGTTGTTGCAGGTAAGCATGAAGCTGATCAATACATTGGAGTATGCAAGTCTTTATCTAATTTATACATAGTTAACAAATTTGCTCCATTCAAAGAAGAGTGTTTAAAACTTGGTGTTAACTTGAAATTGCTCCAATGGCATCTTGTAGATGTTCATATCATTGAGTAACAGAGTGAACCTCAAGTAGTACTCATGTAACGACTCTCCTTTCTTGTAAGTGAACTTATCGAATTCATCATACAGCTTACATTCTCGTTCTTGTTTTGTTAACGACGTTCCTTGCATTAGCAGTTTAATCTTCTCCCAAAGATCTTTTGCAACACGATGTTGACTTACAAGAGCATAGATTTCAGTTGGAAGGCCTTGGAGAATGATGTTTATTGCTTTGAGGTACAATCAGCTTAATGGCTTCAGCGTGAGTTCGGTATATTCCTTAAGTCTTGTTACCCCTTCCACAATGATTGATGGCCAAACGAGTGGTCCTTTTTCAACAGAGGTAAGAATCATTCTTCCATGAGGTCTATTCAACATATACAGTTCCCTTCGGCTCTTCCAAAAACCATACAAGAGTTTTTCAAGCATTGGTGGTTTGTTATCTCCTCCTGAAAGAAGTGACTTATCGGCAAGAGTCGTCATTGTGGTATCAAAAAGATTACGAATTGATCGATCGGTGGTGGAAAGAAATTGTGTTTGGTTATGTGTTTGTTGAGTCTTGAAATGAAACTAAATGGGATTTTACAATTCTCGACAAAACCGAGAAAACAAGTTAATGTTTCACGGGATTTTACAAGTCAAAGAAATAACCGTATAATTTAGAAATTTGAGTTAGTTTGTCTTAAATGGAATTGACTAGTTCGGTTATCTAGTTCGGTTCCTCTTGTTCGGTTCAAACTAGTTCGGCTGTCACTAGTTCGGTTCACTAGTTCGGTTCCAACTAACAAAATTAGTTCGGTTCCAACTGAAGTAAACTCGTTCGGTTCCAACTAGAGAAACTAGTTCGGTTGATCTTGTTCGGTTCCAACTAAAGTTACTAGTTCGGTTCCAATCTAACAAAACTAGTTCGGTTCAAACTAAAGTAAACTCGTTCGGTTCCAACTAGAGAAACTAGTTCGGTTGATCTTGTTCGGTTCCAACTAAAGTTACTAGTTCGGTTCACTAGTTCGGTTCCAACTAACAAAACTAGTTCGGTTCCAACTGAAGTAAACTCGTTCGGTTTACTCGTTCGGCTTACCTGTTCGGCTTACTCGTTCGGCTTACTCGTTCGGTTTCCTCGTTCGGTTCCAACTACTGATAGCTCGTTCGGCTACAACTAGTACGAATCCCAAATTTTTAAAACTCAAAAAGATACATTTTTAAATGGTTTTTAGCATAAATTCTTGTACAACTAGTGTTACTAACCCTATAGGAACAATAAAAATAATAACTTTAAGGTTTTTAAGCCAAAAAAAATTTGAATCAAAAATTTTGTTCTTTATAAGGATTTTGAACACAAATCACAAGACAAACACAAAAACTAAACACACCACTCCATGGCTCTTGATACCAATTGAAGAAACATGTAATCTAATGATCTACCAAGAACAAGAGTGAGATGTGGGTTGTGATGTTAGAGAGACCGATGAATGGATGGAAATTGGATGATGTTATTATGTGTGAATATGGAAATGAATCAAACCAACAACCACCTCTCCAAGACATGGAGAGGTTGATATATGTCCTATAGGCCGGCCCATGGGCTATGATGGGCTTCCTATGGGTCTTGGGCCAGACTAGATTACTAATCTAATCATTACATAAACTACGAGCTAAGACTATTACAACTTGGAAGTGACTGACACTTTTTGTGTTTCCAATAGTAGACTAACAAGAATCTCGATAACACCACTTGGATTATTTGCGATATGGCAGCAAGGGAAGCGGACAGGCTTTGTCAATTTCCAAGATGAAAGCTGCTCGTTATCATGAATTTGGACTTGAACTACTTGTACCTAAGCATATGTGGATCGATGATGTCTACACCTATGACATAAGTGCCTCTTATGGTATCTCTTATTGGTGGTTTAATCATCAGAAATTCTACATTGACTAACACACAGCTGAATCAAGCCACAAGGTAGTCAGAACTCACATACGTATACTCAGTGTTGTTAGAATAAAAGCCTACTCTAGCTACGGGTTTGACTACCTGAAAGAGATCACACTGCGTAGAGCTAATCATCAAGAATACACGATTGCCGAAAAGGACTTAAAAAACTTGTATCCTAGTGAGTTTGAAGATCTGAATCTGTTGCTTCTTCAAGGTCATTTAAATCATCTTCCTAGTTCAGACATACGTATGCTTTCTACTATGGTTAAACCGTGGACACAAAACTTAGTGATTTGACAGCGGGTTGAAGACTTACAACTCGGCATTGATAGCTACCAAAAATAGCTGAATCTCACTAACCTGGATGGGATGCCACCGGCTTCGAGTTCAAGCATGATTATACAATCATTGATTCGCCTTGTGCAGTTGTGTTCCTTGTCAGTAACAATGAACGGAAGATCATGCGGTTCAATGAGATTTACAAGTTCAGTGATGGTACGCTGACAAATATTATGGAAGCATTGGATTACAGAGTTAAGGAGTACAAGGTTAATCGGCTCAATCCGGGTATGGACACGCGGTTTTGGACTGATAAGGATGTGGAAAGGAGCAAGGAATTCATACATGCCATTGAACAGAGACTCAAGGCCAGAAGGATCTTCCAGAATTTAGAATGCTTTGGCCCGGTTACTAAACGCTTTTTAAACCTGGCCCACTAACGCAACCCGATCCGAAATTCTTTGTCGACAATTAACAAACGCCCCGCCGTGAAGCGCCTCATTTAAAGCAATGATAATGTAAAATTTTGTATGGTTGAACCATAATTCTTAATTGTAACTGAAACTCTATATTTTTAGACTTGATATGGTTAAACCTAATATGAAGTTTTACTTTTGAGGTGTTGGGGCTTTTAGGGACTAAAAGAAGGTGGGTTCATAGTAAAATATCCAAAGCTCACATAATAACTTGGCCAGATAGAACAAAGGCTTATAAAAAACAATTTTTTTACACTACTAAGAATTTACACTATGGAGCTGAAACCTCAGTCATGTTACTATCAAATAAACCTATGAATGCCACTACAAGTAACCAAGCAAGTGATTTTCCAGCCATTTTCAACTTCGGTGACTCGAATTCTGATATGTTGGAAAAATAGTTTGGCAAAATGTGTTTTTGCAAACTTTGGACATTATTTAATATATGTATATGTTATATATATTTATATTAGCTTGTCGTTTTGCGTTCTCTTTGAAGAGAGCTTCACAACAAGCTAAAGTATGTCCAAAATGGAGTTAATATGAATGAGATATCGTGTCTCAAAGTGGTACACGTGAAACATAAAATCTGAGAAATGAAAGTATCCCACATAGCCCAAAATGTGAAATAGGAAGGTGTGATTCGGGTTCTTTCCAATTTTTTGTAAATCTATTTTAGGAATAGATTTAAACTTATCAAATAAGTTCGTACATAATATTTTGTGTCATTAAAAGATATGCAAATCGTTTTTGTTAATAAAAGATTTGCTTAAGTTAGGCAGTTATTTATCTTGGAAAACAAGACAACATTTTCACTATAAATAGAGGCCTAGTCTCATTCGTTTTAGACACAACCAAAAGACATAAAAGCTCCACAACAACCAAGTTTCAGCAATCCTTTTGATCAGAAACGTACGACTGCTTCCGTGACATTTCAGGTAAGTTTGTCAGGTCCGGCTATAGAACAGCTTTAAACGTTGTACCATGGGAGACATACGGCGAATCTATTTTAAGGGAAGCGTGTCCAACACGTGCCTCATTCCATGACCTTTTACTGCTTTCTTTATTTATCGTTCATAGTGTCTGTCTTCTGCGTCTACCCCATTCTGTCTGTTTTATTTTCTGTTAATTATTTATTAATTGTAATCTTATTTTATTTTAATAAAATTGTACATGTTTCCCTACAATCTTAAAACAGATTCTGTGTAATAGAATTAAAAACTATTTTGTTAAAACGAATTAATTATTATTAACAGATTTTATATTTATAAACTATTTTCTATCGAAACCAGGATGGGTTTCATTGGAAATCAGTTTTAATTAAACAGAATTTTAATTTACAAATTTAGAATTATAGATCTATAACGATTTTTAAAAGAAGTTGTTCAGATCAGTTTATTTTGAAACTAAGATTGAGTTTCTATTAAACTGATCCAGTTGATTCATTGAAACTAAGATTGAGTTTCTTTAAAGCAAATCTGGTACAAGGTTATAGAAATCAAGATTGAATTTCTTGGATACCGGTTTATAACAGTTTATTTAACTGTTTGTGTTGATCTTTCAGGATGAAAAACATGATTGTGACTACTCCTGTAAATGTAATTGGTGCGTCAGTTACTAACATGTTTGCAAATCATGACGAATTTAGATTCATTGAAATCAAGTGGGATTTCTTTGAAACAAATTTCATAAAACACGAGTTGCTATTTTATTAGATTATTGGAATGGATTCATTGAAACCAAGTGGATTTTCTTTGAAACATATCTAATAAAATGCAAGTTATTATTTTATTAGATAACTGTAACATGTTCAATGAAATCAAGAAGAGTTTATTTGAAACAAGATATTGATAATTATACAAGTAATTATTAAATATCAGATTATATATATCATTTTTACTAAATTAGTGGAAGTGTTTGTTTGACTTGTCTAGTTTATTTTAAACCGGGTCGAGTTTAATTATTAACTAGATATAATTCTTGAATTTTTGAAGTTTAAAAGTATATCTATAGAAATCTTGTTGAGTTTCTTTAGAAGAATGAATCTACTGAAACCTTGTTGAGTTTCAGTATAAAAATAGATCATGTAAAATAGATCTATTAAGATCTTTTTAATGGAAATTGACAACATCATATTACATATGTGTTTTTGTTAAAACATTATGTAATAGGTGATATTGTTTAATTGTTTTAATCGAAAGACTTCTTTTAAAACGGTTTTGTATAACGGGTCTTACAAAACATTAGTGTTTGAGTTAATTGCATAAATGGTCCTTGTGGTCGTCTGGATTTAACGAAAATGGTCCCTCAAACTTTTTTGTAACGAAAATGGTCCCCGTGGTTATGAAACATAACGAGTTTGGTCCCTGTGGTAAGAGGATTCATAACGGTTTTGGTCTCTATGACCCATAACGGATTTGGTCCCTATAGGGACCAAACCCGTTATGTTTCACAACCATGGGGACCATTTTCGTTACAAAAAAGTTTGAGGGACCATTTTCATTAAATTCGGACGACCACAAGGACTATTTATGCAATTAACTCTTAGTGTTTTACAGAAAAGACGAATTAAAATCATTTTGTTAAGAAACACTTATGATTAAGCATGTTGTAAATAGTACCAAAATTAGTTTCAAACTAATCATGGGACCTCGTATTAACAAAATATTTGGAATGTTACGAGTGACATCTAAAAGATCTGCTCCCAAACTTGTTAAAAAGGAGACCGATACTCGAGTTACGTGTACGGTAGATGCTTTGAAGCATTCAGAAACCTTATGTGCCATAATTATGCGTTATATGGTCTGAATGACATGAAAACTGAGGCCATGAGGGAATCTGACCTTAGATAATGATGGATTAGCACTTCGGTATCATGTATATGGTGATAAGAGTTTGATTAACTCTTTTAATGTAGTTGAGAATGGAGAGAACGATTTTTGGGAAACTCTCCAACTGCTAATATCAGGGGAAAGGAGATGTGATTCACATCTGGAAAAGAGTCTAAGTTAACCAATGCGTTGTACGTGCTTGAAATTCCGTAGGAATCTTGTGTCCGGATGGTTGCTTAATGAATTTTGGCTTTCATCTTGTGTTTGAATCAAATAAAAATTGAGTTAAAGAATAACATAATTCGAGTCTATACGGGTTACGCCTTTAAAAATGTTTAAGGTGAATGTATTTTCTAATGGTCATTTTAGATTTTTTTTAGCAAAATGAGTATGAATTCAGCTTATTTTATAACAACCCACAATTTTCATCAATGTAATTATCCATCTATTAAATTAGATTCAATTTTCATCAATGTAATATCTACTTATTAAATTAAGTACAACCATTTTCATGGAAAGATTTTTGCTTTATTCCATCCATAATGTAACATAACTTACATTACAAAAGTAAACGAGCTCACGCAACCTACCTATGCCAATTTCATCAACGTTTATATCAAGTAAACATTATAATGTGTCAAGCAATATGTTTTAATCACCATTTTATCATACGTTATCTATTTAACGTACTTTCTATAACGTTATATCAAAGCAGAGTTTAAACGTTAACGTTTATATCAAAACCCTATCTATATGTAATGTTTACATACAAAATAAATGTACAAGCCTTCAAGGCATGTGTACAAGTGATCAATACACAAAATTTAAATTATATTTCCCTCCTAAATCAGTGTACAACTCTTTAAAGCTTAAAGTACAATTCAACTATGCATAAAATTCAAACTAGTTCATTTCCCTCCATTTTCTTAAAGATTTTGTACCACCTATTTAGCACTAAGTATAAGCAATCCAATGCATCATATTTAATCACATTTCCCTTTCTAATCCTAACCCTAGCTCGTCCAAAATCCAAAACCCTAATGAGCCTGATACCACGTAACTAGTTTCGAACCAAACCAAGACCAAGCAAGCACCCTCCCTCCACCATGATCCACCTACTTGCTAGCCTCCTTGTCACCACCAAGCAACCACCCTACCACCTCCATCACCACCCTTGCTCACCAAGCAAACAAACACCCCCTCGTCACCCTTTGTTAACCGAACCCCTCTCACACCCTTACACCTCTTTAAGTTAACCTCCTAGCTCTTCTTAGTCACCTAGTAAAACCCTTGGCCACCACTCCAAGTAAACTTGGTCACTACTCCAAGAAAACTTGGCCTCCAAGTCATTTTGAGCCCTATATAAGCCGAAACACACGCACACATTCAAACTCACCTTTAAACTTCAAACTACCTTAAAAACATGCTCTAACCAAGTACTAGAAGACTAAGAAGGAAGTATAATCCATATAGAAGTTAAGAAAGAAAAAGAGAAGTCCTTGATTCATCTCCTAAAAGGTTTTGGGTCTCATTTGCTCAATTCGACCCATTTTATCCATTTTGTGTATTTATAAGCTTCTTACCTTGTTTCATAAGCTTTGGTATCATTATAGATCATTTATAAGCTGTATTTAAGTCACTTGTATAAGCCTTGAACTATAAAACCATTTGTTTGGTTTTCCTAAACCAAACAAAACCCTAATTCGCACCCTAAAACCCTAATAAGCCATTTTCGTAAAGCCTAAACCCTAAAAGCCATAATAAGCTGTTTTTATAAGCTTCATAATCATTTCTACAAGCTTGAAAACTAATCTTAAAGCCTTAAACCCATCGGGTTAATCTTTTTAAACCAAACAAACCCGTTTTGGATTTTTAAGCTAATAATCTCTTTTAATAAGCTATAAGCTCGTAAAAGTTACTTATTTTAGCTTATAGTAATAAGCTATAAGCTGCAAATCTATTTCTAAATAAAAAAATATCAATATTATGGTTTTTGGACTTGTTTCGCAAAAGGTTTCATGCTTAGGGGTATAGATTGTAATATTGAAATTTAATAACTTTTGTGCCAAAAATGTCATTATTCCAAAGTTTAAACCACAAGGGCCTGTTTTGCCATTTCTGAAAGTTAAAGGTTAAAAAGTTATAAACTTATATATAAAGGATTAAAAGTATAAATTAATATATATACCAAGGGCATATATTGTCATTTTTGTATTCTTAAAGGTATAAAATGTAATATTTTATGTTAATTATAAAAATATATTTAAATATTATAAGACTCGATTTTATTAAACCCCGACATATTTATTGTTATTATTCATCGATCGAAACACTATAAGATAATTATGTTATATATTTAACATAATTTATCATCCACTAGCTTTTGAAGAAACCTAAAAATGATAAAATCTTATCATTTAAACTATAACGTATCACGTTACTAGGGAGTTTCATGTGAGGGGCTTCATTTGGGTAGACGTTTTGACGAGTTGCTGGATTTACGATTTAAAGTGTCCTAGCTCCTCAAACGTTTACTACATGACCTCTGGATTATGATAGCCTGAACAGTGATATGATGTTTTCATGAACTAATAAACCAAAATCATTTTCGTTAAACTTTATGAAATAAAGTTTTGAAATATCAAACTAAGACTTGACATATTACCCCAGGTTGCGTGACGAGGCTGTTTACTCCCATTTGAATTAAATTTCAAATCAATCAACTACCTTGATAAGGTGAGTTCATAGTCCCACCTTTACATGTTTTCTAAACTCCGTGGGGAGATACATGCTATAAACCATGAATACAAGTATTTTTTTCAACTGCATAGTATCTTGATATATTATTGCCTAAGTTTGCCTTCACTGCCAATATTCTTAATCATGAATCATTATTCACTTGCGAGTGAACGCGAATATTGTGGATAGAACTATTAGGGGTGACGACTCCAGTTGGTGTACCCGTACATGAGGTAACCAAACGCACTATATTTGAAAACAATGGGTAACTTTGGCAAGTTACCTTTCCACGAGGACATTTATTCCTCACTAATGTCACTGAGGTGATTTCCATGTTAATGTTTAGTTGCATGAGCTTAGGGTAATAATACTGTTTTTCCATGATAATTGTAAATACATGCAATTATTACCTCTTATGATGACTTGTATTCAAACATTTCATTACAAACACTGTGAATTTCACTCAACCGTTGTGTTGACTCTTTTAGCATGTTTATCTCAAGTAATTGAGCAAACTATGGCACAGAGTGGCATCGGACTTGAGGACGTCCAAACTTGTTATCATTCAAACTTTATGTTTTCATATGTATTTTGGGACCTCCTCTTTTGTAAATCTCTGATATATTATAGAATGATAACTAAATTTTCCAAAACGTCTCTTTTGAGTCGTTTTCTATGATTATGACTGTTGATTCATGAAGTAATACCCCAAATTAGCTTCCGATGTTATATGTCAAATAACGAGGTGTTACAGATTGGTATCAAGAGCCGCGGTTTTAGAGAACAAGGTTTAAACCTAAACTATAACTACTTTTTCCATCCAAGAAAGTCCTCAGTGCCACTGCATTTTTGAAATAGTATGTAAATGATACATAACTATTAGACTATTATATAAATAACTTATGTTATTTACACTGGGTTGTTATACAGTTATGTCTTCATCCACCCACCCTATTATTGTCCCATCTGATTCCGATATTAAGGATGCTTTTTCCTCTACACATACTCCTGACTATACTCTTGCTTCACCGGACTATTTCCCAGCCTCAACGGGAAACACCTCTCCTGATCCTTCAAATGATTTATCTACGTATCTTTTAGCCTCGCTAGCCATTTCACATTTTCATGATGATCCATATATGAAGGTCATGCAAGCATATAATGCTACTAGTAATGAATCACCTATCCCACTACTACAAGCTCATATTGCTCCACTAACTATTTTGCCTCCATCTCTAGTGTTACCACTATCACCAATGTTTGATCCCCAATATTTCTTTCTTCCTGAAGAGATTCTGCCACCTCAGAAACGAGCCCGTTTCCTATCATCTTCCTCTACTAATCCTTCTGCTCCGCCTCAAGTATTTGAGATTGGAGAGAATTATCATGGCGCTCCAGACACGTCTTACGCACGTCATGAGGAACAGATTGAGACTATTTTGAATCATTTAGATCAGCTCCCTCTTGAGCGCATTGAGCACATGGAAGATAAGATTGAAGGTCTTGGTAATGGTCGAGTAATCATAAACGATATTTTGACCAACTAGAAACTAAACTTCAAGAAGCTCGTGCCCAGATTGCTGGATTTCAGAGAAAGCAAATGGGGCATGACGACGAGGTTGTTCTTGCTCGCGTCAAAACTTCTACTCTAGAGATACTCATCGAGGATATCCATATCCACCACCGATCAGATATGAAGAGTCTTCTGGACAAGATCCATACACTCAAGAACCACAAGGGAGGACCACCATACTACTAGACTAGATCCTTATCATTTACAGCTTTTTTTAGAATCTAACCACTGGATGTGTGGCATAAATAATGACACTTGTCAAATTTTGACTATGTAAAATATGTAGACAAATTGTTTATGACTTAATACAGTGGTGAATTCCATTATACCTCGATATTTTATGATACCGATTCATGTATGTCGTGATTGTCTATCCTATATTCTGTAGTGTGATGACTCATATCTTTATTCGGGATTACCATGATTCTCTTACCATCCGATTTTCTCAAACCTTTGTACCCAGATATCTTAGATACGATTAATAATCAAGATATTGAGCATACGATTTCACCTACACCACCACCAGACTATCCTTTGATGAGTTATCTAAGTGGTCGCAGTATGAAACCATTGGAAAGTGAACCAGTACCCAAGAAACTTAATAAGTTAGATGCTTGTTAGAGTGTCAATTCCAAAATTTTCCGTTATATCCTGCAACGTAATATCAAAGAATGTGTATTTCTTTGTTAGAACTTGTATCAAATAAGTCATTGTCAAAATTTCCATACATTATACAAATGACTTATGATATGATTCTTATTTTGTGTTGTCTTGTAAATGTTGATAGAATGGCTCCCAAGAGGACACCAACATCTGCAGCACCAGCCATGTCTCAGGCTGCCATCAAGAAACTAGTTGCTGATAGTGTTGCCGCAGCTCTGGAAGCACAAGCTGCTACCATGGAAAATACTGACAATACCACTAGGAACATCAGACCAAGAGAAACCCCCGTAGCAAGAAAATGTAGCTACAAAGAGTTTATGAGCTGTCAACCTTTCAATTTTAAAGGTACAAAAGGCATTGTTGGCCTCATCCGCTGGTTTGAACGAATAGAATTAGTATTTCTCCATAGTAACTGTATCGAGGACTGCAAAGTGAAAATTTGCTACTGGTACTCTAACCGAGGAAGCTTTATCCTGGTGGAATTCATTCGCCTAGCCTATTGGAATAGAGGAAGCTTACAAGATTACTTGGTCTGAATTTAAAAATCTCTTAATAAAAAAGTATTGACCTCGAATCGAGGTCAAGAAAATGGAAGATGAATTTTACAATCTGATTGTAAAAAGAAATGATCTAAATACTTACATTAGAAGATTCCAGGAATTGGCAGTTTTATGCCTAACTATGGTGCCAAATTTCGAGAAACTTATGGAAGCCTTCATCAGGGGATTACCCAGAAGCATTGAAGGAAATGTTACCGCTTTAAAGCCTCAAACTTTGAAGGAAGCCATTACCATAACCCAGAGGTTAATGGATCAGGTAACAAGGCACAATTTTGTGCAAGGAACCAATGATTACAAACGAAAGTTTGATGATAGAAGAACCTTCACCAACAACAACTACCAAAATAACCGTAACAACAATAGCAACCGCAACAATGATCATCAACAACAACAAAATAGAAGGCAAGAAATCATTAGGGCTTATGCTGCTACCCCAACTGAAAACAAAGGGTGTACTGGAAACCTTCCTTTATGTAAAAGATGTACCCTACATCACACAAGACCTTGCACTGTCAAGTGTCAGACTTGCAACAAGGTGGGTCATTTGACCAGGAACTGCAAAAACAAAGGGCTAACCACTAGAAGCAACCTGCAACCAGTGTCAGTAACTTGTCATGCATGTAGAGAGAAAGGGCTTTTCAAAAGTCATTGCCCAAAAGAAAAAAACAGTGCCCAGGGAAGAGCATACTTGCTAAGGGACAAGAACGCTCACCAAGATCCGAACATAGTCACGGGTATGTTCCTTCTAAACCAACATCTAGCTAGAGTATTATTTGATTCAGGAGCCGATAAAAGTTTTGTATCCATATCTCTTGCTTCTATGCTTAATATCCTACCAATTATACTAGATACCACCTATGACATTGAAATGGCTGATGGAAACCTAGTAGGTACTAATACCGTTATCCAGGGTTGCACCCTGATCTTGTTAAACCAACCTTTCAAAATTGATCTCACGCCGATTAAACTTGGTAGTTTTGACGTCGTCATTGGTATGGATTGGGTATCCAAGCATCATGCTAGAATTATTTGTGACGAGAAAGTCGTCCACATCTTAATCGACGGTGAAACTTTAATCATCCGAGGTGATCGAAGTAAAACCCGACTAAACCTCATATCTTGTATTAAAACCAAAAGATATATATCCAGGGGATATCAAGTTTTCGTAGCCCAAGTAATGGAAAAGAAGTCAGACGAAAAATAAATGGAAGATATACCGGTAGTCAGAGAATTTCCATAAGTTTTTCCTGAAGATCTACCTGGCCTTCCTCTAGTTCGCCAAGTAGAATTCCAAATAGATTTAATGCCTGGAGCGCCACCAGTAGCCCGAGCACCTTACAGATTAGCTCCTTTAGAAATGCAGGAACTATCAAACCAACTACAAGAGTTAGCAGACCAAGGTTTTATCCAACCGAGTACTTCACCCTGGGGAGCTCCTGTCTTATTTGTTAAAAAGAAAGACAGATCTTTCAGAATGTGTATCAATTACCAGGAGTTGAATAAACTCACCGTAAAGAATCATTACCCATTACCCAGGATTGAAGATTTATTCGACCAACTTTAAGGTTCGAGTACTTACTCAAAAATTGACTTGAGATCAGGCTATCACCAACTGAGAGTCAGGGACGAAGATATTCCCAAGGATGCCTTCAGAATGAGGTACAGACACTACGAATTCCAAGTAATGCCATTTGGTTTAACAAACGCGCCTGATGTGTTCAGGGATCTCATGAACCGTGTGTGTAAACCATACTTGGATAAATTTGTGATAGTGTTCATTGATGATATTCTTATCTATTCCCGTAACAAAGAAGAACACGCAGATCACCTAAGAATAATCTTGGAATTACTCAAAAAGGAGAAATTGTATGCTAAGCTTTCCAAATGTGATTTCTGGATCAGTATCGTGCAATTTCTCGGGCACATAATTGATAGTCAAGGAATTCACGTTGACCTCGCCAAAATTGAAACAGTTAATAATTAGGCACCTCCTACCACACCTATAGAAATATGCCAATTCTTATGACTCGCTGGCTACTATCGGAGATTCATCAAAGATTTTTTAAAGATTGCAAAGTCTTTGACTGAATTAACCCATAAAAACAAGAAGTACATCTGGGGAAAAGACCAAGAGTCAGCCTTCCAATTGTTAAAACAGAAACTTTGTGAAGCTCCAATCTTAGCATTACTCGAAGGAAACGAGGATTTTGTCGTTTACTGTGATGCATCACTCCAAGGTTTGGGAGCAGTTTTAATGCAAAAAGAAAAAGTTATTGCATATGCATCCCGACAACTCAAGCCTCATAAAGAGAACTATATCACACACGACCTCGAATTAGGAGCAGTAGTGTTCGCTCTTATAATTTGGAGACACTATCTGTACGGCACAAAGTGTACTATGTTCACAGATCATAAAAGTCTCTAGCATATTCTTCATCAGAAAGAGTTGAACATGAGACAACGTT
Source organism: Tanacetum coccineum (assembly GCA_026074375.1). NCBI lineage: Eukaryota > Viridiplantae > Streptophyta > Magnoliopsida > Asterales > Asteraceae > Tanacetum > Tanacetum coccineum. The sequence continues at coordinate 19,548 of BQNB010064525.1, read as the reverse complement.
GTTGGCTAGAATTGCTCGCAGATTATGATTGTGAGATTCATTACCATCCTGGAAAGGAAAATGTTATAGCAGGTGCCTTAAGCCAGAAAGAACAAATCAAACCACTCCGAGTCAGGGAATTAGTCATGACCCTTCACCCAAAATTACCATCACAAATTCTCGAAGCCTAAACCGAGACGATCAAGGAAGAGAACATCAAAGCTGAGAACCTACGAGGAATGGACAAAGCATTTGAAGTACGTCCTGATGGAAATCGTTGTATCAAGAATCGAAGTTGGTTACCACTCTTTGGTAATTTGAGGGACTTGATCATGCATGAATCCCATAAATCAAAGTATTCCATCCACCCAGGTTCTGACAAGATGTATCAGGATCTAAAGAAACTCCATTGGTGGCCTAACATGAAGGAAATTATCGCTGAATATATTGGCAAGTGTTTGACATGCTCTAGAGTTAAAGCAGAATGTCAAAAGCCATCCGGCTTACTGATACAACCAAATATTCCTACATGGAAATGGGAAAGAATAATGATGGACTTTGTTACAAAACTACCCAAAACATCAAACGAACAAGACACAATTTGGGTCATTATAGATCACCTTACCAAATCAGCACATTTCATTCCCATCAAAGCAATTGATAGTATGGAAACTCTTACAAGGTTGTACATAAAGGAAATAATCTTACGGCATGGAGTGCCGATATCCATCATATCAGATCGTGATAGTCATTTTACATCTAAATTCTGGTAGTCAATGTAGAGTGCTTTGGGTACTCAACTAGACATGAGTACGGCATATCATCCTGAGATTGATGGACAAAGTGAAAGAACCATCCAAACACTCGAAGACATGCTTCGAGCCTGTGTCATAGATTTTGGAAAAGGATGGGAAAGACACTTACCACTGGTATAATTTTCTTACAATAACAGTTACCATGCCAATATTAAGGCACCACCGTTCGAGGCACTTTATGGTCAAAAGTGCCGATCACTTGTCTATGGGGCCGAAGTTAGAGATGTTCAACTCACAGGACCAGAGATAATCCATGAAACCACCGAAAAGATAGTACAAATCCAACAACGCTTGTAAGCTGCAAGAGATCAGCAAAGGAGTTATGCCAACGTAAGGTGAAAGCCTTTGGAATTCTAAGTTGGAGATCGTGTTATATTGAAAGTGTCACCTCGAAAAGGTGTCATCCGATTCGGAAAGCGAGGAAAGCTTAACCCCTGGTACATTGGACCATTTAAAATCCTTGATAGGGTCGGTCTAGTGGCATACAAACTTGAGCTTCCTGAAGAACTCAGTAATGTCCACAGTACTTTCCACATTTCTAATTTAAAGAAATGCTTATCCGATGAATCCCTCATCATTCCAATGAAAGAGCTTCGGCTCGATGACAAACTCAACTTTGTGGAAAAACTAATAGAAATTATGGATCGTGAAGTCAAGAAACTGAAACAAAGTCGTATTCCTATAGTCAAAGTAAGATGGAACTCTAAAAGAGGACCAGAATTTACATGGGAACGCGAAGATCAAATTCGTGCCAAGTATCCACAACTATTTTCAAACATCACTCTAACATCCAACTAAATCTCGAGACGAGATTTCTTTTAAGGTTGGGAGAATATAACAACCCACAATTTTCATCAATGTAATTATCCATCTATTATATTAGATTCAATTTTCATCAATGTAATATCTACTTATTAAATTAAGTACAACCATTTTCATGGAAAGATTTTTGCTTTATTCCATCCATAATGTAACGTAACTTACATTACAAAAGTAAACGAGCTCACGCAACCTACCTATGCCAATTTCATCAACGGTTATATCAAGTAAACGTTATAATATGTCAAACAATATGTTTTAATCACCATTTTATCATACGTTATCTATTTAACGTACTTTCTATAACGTTATATCAAAGCAGACTTTAAACGTTAACGTTTATATCAAAACCCTATCTATATGTAATGTTTACATACAAAATAAATATACAAGCCTTCAAAGCATGTGTACAAGTGATCAATACACAAAATTTAAATTATATTTCCCTCCTAAATCAGTGTACAACTCTTTAAAGCTCAAAGTACAATTCGACTATGCATAAAATTCAAACTAGCCCATTTTCCTCCATTTTATTAAAGATTTCATACCACCTCTTTAACACTAAGTACAAGCAATCCAATGCATCATATTTAATCACATTTCCCTCTCTAATCCTAACCCTAGCTCGTTTAAAATCTAAAACCCTAATTCGAAAACCCTAATGACTCCGATACCACTTAACTAGTTTTGAACCAAACCAAGACCAAGTAAGCACCCTCCCTCCACCATGATCCACCACTTACTAGCCTCCTTTTCACCACCAAGCAACCACCCTACCACCTCCATCACCACCCCTGCTCACCAAGCAAACAAACACCCCCTCGTCACCCTTTGTTAACCGAACCCCTCTTACACCCTTACACCTCTTTAAGCTACCCTCCTAGCTCTCCTTAGTCACCTAGTAAAACCCTTGGCCACCACTCTAAGTAAACTTGGTCACTACTCCAAGAAAACTTGGCCTCTAAGTCATTTCGAGCCCTATACAAGCCGAAACACACACACACACATTCAAACTCACCTCTAAACTTCAAACTACCTTAAAATCATGCTCTAACCAAGTACTTGGAGACTAAGAAGGAAGTATAAGCCACACATAAGCCAAGAAACAAGAAGAGAAGCCCTTGATTCATCTCCTAAAAGGTTTTGGGTCTCATTTGTTTAATTCGACCCATTTCATCCATTTTGTGTACTTGTTCCATAAGCTCTGGTATCATTATAGATCATGTATAAGCTGTATTTAAGTCACTTGTATATAGGGATGGCAAAAAAACCCAAACCCGACGGGGAAACCCGAAACCCAAAATAATTGAGGAGGGGCGGGGCATGCTGATCGGGTTACGGGGTAGGTTTGGGGTTTAAACGAGGATTTTTAATCGGGTTTGGGGAAGAAGCGGGGAATAACATCCTCGCCTCGCCCCGCCCGATTAATATATACACATATAAAAATATATCTATATTTATATAGTATTTTGTTACTATTTACTATTGAAAGTTTTTTATCTTTGTAATATTATAAAATTGTTATTTTAGAAACTTGTTGAATGTCATATTTTTAAGTTATAACTTTTTTGTGGTGTAATTTATTATTATTTATGTATGATATTATTGTTGAAACCTTAATAAATCTTGCATGTAATTGATTATTAATAAGTTTTTAATTTTTCAAGTTATTGCTAAGGGTGTAAAAATAGTAAAAAATGTGAAATAATGCGGCTATGGTAGATAATTGCATCTAAAGTAGACACCCCGATAAGATCCCCAATTAGTTTGGGGCGGGTTTAAGGGAGCGTCGCGCCCCGACGGGGCGCCCCGATTAAATCTCAGACGGGAATCGGGGTGGGTTTGGGGAGAACTTTAGTAATTAGGTTTGGGGATGGGGATGGTCGCCCCGCCTCAAACCCGCCCCGTTGCCATCCCTACTTGTATAAGCCTTGAACCATAAAACCATTTGTTTAGTTTTCCTAAACCAAACAAAACCCTAATTCGCACCCTAAAACCCTAATAAGGCATTTTAGTAAAACCTAAACCCTAAAAGCCATAAGCTGATATTATAAGCTCTTTTATCATTTCTATAAGCTTGAAAACTAATCTTAAAGCCTTAAACCCATCGGGTTAATCTTTTTAAACCAAACGAACCCGTTTTGGATTTTTAAGCTAATAAGCTATAAGCTCGTAAAAGTTACTTATTTTAGCTTATAGTAATAAGCTATAAGCTGCAAATCCATTTCTAAATAAAAAAATATCAATATTATGGTTTTTGGACTTGTTTCGCAAAAGGTTTCATGCTTAGGGGTATAGATTGTAAATATTGAAATTTAATAATTTTGTGCCAAAAATGTCATTATTCCAAAGTTTAAACCACAAGGGCCTGTTTTGCCATTTCTGAAAGTTAAAGGTTAAAAAGTTATAAACTTATATATAAAGGATTAAAAGTATAAATTAATATATATACCAAGGGTATATATTGTCATTTTCGTATTCTTAAAGGTATAAAATGTAATATTTTATATTAATTATAAAAATATATTTAAATATTATAAGACTTGATTTTATTAAAACCCGACATATTTGTCATTATCATTCATCGATCAAAACACTATAAGATAATCATGTTATATATTTAACATAATTTATCATCCACTAGCTTTTGAAGAAACCTAAAAATGATAAAATCTTATTATTTAAACTATAACGTATCACGTTACTAGGGAGTTTCATATGAGGGGCTTCATTTGGGTAGACGTTTTGATGAGTTGCTGGATTTACGATTTAAAGTGTCATAGCTCCTCAAACGTTTATTACATGACCTCTGGATTATGATAGCCCGAACAATGATACGATGTTTTCATGAACTAATAAACCAAAATCATTTTCGTTAAACTTTATGAAAGAAAGTTTTGAAATATCAAACTAAGACTTGACATATTACCCCAGGTTGCGTGACGAGGCTGTTTACTCCCATTTGAATTAAATTTCAAATCAATCAACTACCTTTAGAAAATGTGAGGTTCATAGTCCTAACCTATACATGTAATTATCTAACACCTGGGGAGATACAGTGCTATAAAACCATGAATCCAAGTATTTTTTTCCAACGTGTATGCTATTCACTGATAAATTAGTACCTAAGTTTGCCTCACTGAGCCAATATTCTTAATCATGCAATCATTAGTCATCATGCGAGTGAACGCGAATATGATATAGACACTATTAGGGGTCTTGACGACTCCATTTAAGGTGTGAACCCGTAACATGCGATGGTAACCAAACGCACTATATTATGAAACAATAGGGTAACTTTGGCAGTTAACCTTTTCCACGACGGACATTAATTCCTCACAATGTCACTAGCGAGGAGATATCCATGTTTACTTTGTTAGTATGCATGAGCTAGAGATTATAATACTGTTTTTTCCATGATAATTGTAAAATCACATTGCAATAATAACCTCTTATGATGACTTTATTCAAACATTTCATTACAAACACTGTAATTTCACCTCACCGTTGTAAGTTGACTCCTTTTAGCAAGTTCTTATCTCAAGTAATTTGACAAACTAATGGCACAAGAGAGAGCATCGACCTTGAGGACCGTGAGTCCCAAACAGTCTATCATTCAAACTTTAATGTTTTCATATGTATTTTGGGGATCCTCCCTCTTTTGTAATTCTCTGATATATTATAGAATGTATAACAAATTTTCCAAAACGTCACTTTTGAGGTCGTTTATCTATGATTAAATGAATTTTGATACATGAAAGTAATACCCAAATTACTTCCGCTGCTATAGTGTCAAATAACGTGGTGTTACTATTTGATTCAATAACAACGAATGGCACATGGCTGACATCTCGAAATGTTTTAACATTTGTTTTAAATTTTAACTCAATATGTTGTCTAATTAAACCAAATTGGATACCTACTTTTTATTGACATGGACTATAAAATTAAAACTTGTGTTGAAACCAAATTGACAAGATTGTCTTTTTTCTCGGTTGAACAAAAATAACCGAATCCTTTGATATGATTCACATGGTTTTATGTGATTTGAAATTGATACCTACTAAGGTAGCGAATAGCAAGTACTTCATCATATTTGCTGATGGTGGTACAAAATATTGCTATTTACACATACTTGAGAGTAAGGATATAGACAAGATTGTTCTATATAAATAAGTTGAGAATCAACTTATTATCGGAAACAAGGTGGTTGGAAGTTATATCGGAGGTGAATATGTGTCTTTATTTCTAAATTTATGTGCTAAACTTAGAATAAGACACAAATTTATTGCTCTTGATATTCCAACAATAGAATGTTAAAAGAAAAGAATCGTGCATTAGAAGATATGATTAAAGCCATGTTCTTAAGTCCTGGTTTAAGCCATGGCATGTGGGGGAAAGCGATTATATCGGCTACTTATCTTTTAGATAAGATCCCTTATAAAGGAAATAAGATAGTTCTTATTAACTATGGATGAGAAGAAGACTATCTTATAAGTATTTACAAATGTGGGGGATATCTAGCTAAGATATTCGTATTGAACCTCAAGGTTCAAAATATTTTACCTTAAACTGTGAATTGCATATTCTTAGTATATGCTCATAACAGTGGTGCTTATGGTTTCTTTGTGTATGTGATATACACAAGGATACCGTAATGGAATAAAGAAGTGCTTCTTTCTTTGAAAATATTTATCCTTGTTAATGAAGGAAATTGGAAGATCATCTGGAATAGATGACGAAGTTGTCCAAGATCAAAGACAACGGGATCATAATGATCTCCAAGATGAGAGACAAGATCAACCCAAGGAAGAAGAGGTTGAACCTAGAAGATGCAAAAGGGCAAGAACCGAAAAAATGTTTAGACCCGATTTTGTTTCTTTTTATGGTAGAAAATGAACCTGCTTCTTATCGAGAAGCGGTAACTTCCTCGGAATGGCTCAATGGAATGAAGCCATTAAAAGTGAAATAGATTCTACTTTACAAAAACCTACTTGGGAGCTCGTGAGTTTACTTTCGGGTTGTAAACCACTAGGCTATAAATGGATCTTCAAGAAGAAGATGAAAGTCGATGGCACCATTGACAAGTACAAAGCAAGATTGGTGATCAAAGGATTTAAACAATACGAAGGTCTAGATTTCTTTGATACTTATTTGCCTGTTACGCGAATAACCTCGATTAGAATGGTACTTGCTATTGTCGCATTAAGAAAATTAAAAGTTTATCAAATGGATATGAAAATGACATTTCTAAACGGAGAATTAGAAAATGTACTATATATGAACCAACGTGAGGATTTCATGGCTCCTGGATTAGAGAGCAAAGTTTGTAGGCTTGTTAAGTCATTATATGACTCAAGGAAAGCTCTCAAACAAGGACATCAATTTTCACCATATCATGTAAGAATGTGGATTTGAAATTAATGGATGTATTTGTGATCGATAGTATATATGTACTCTTATGTTAATACATAGATGGTATAAATGTCACTTGAAGTGATAAGAAGATAACCAAATCCACTAATGACCTGTTGGAGTCAAGATTGACATGAACTTCATTAGTTGTTGAATAAGGTTCTTGGAACTAAGGTCATAGGAACCAATATAGATTTGTTTTAAAGTAAAAAATAAGAACAACATTATATGGGATAAATATTCTTAGAGAGGTAAAGTGGGGATCCGGTCTAAGTCTAGAATTCAATGACCCATTCTTAATCTAAAATGTTGCCCATTTTTGAATAATCAAATAAATATTTGGGCATCTTATGTGTTTAAGTGACGTGCGTCTGACCTATTTAAGAACCATATAGTCAGATGTTAATTAGATATACCAGTAATTTCAGTGGGTGCCATTTGAATAAGTATTACATGAGTCTATGAATTGCATTACATGGACGAATATTCGGCTGCTACATCTCAAATGATTAGATTAATAGCAATACGAATTCTATATATATCATGAATCAGATCTAACTAGAGCGGACTGAAATTTACCGCTAAGTGGAAGCTATGTCTTAGAAATCTTAAAGATTTTTCAATAGTATTGCTTTATAGCTAAATTTATGCTGAAATCTTTGATTTTATCATTTACAGATAACTTTTAAAGAATATGCGGGATTATTTACGTTAATTCTTATAAGGACATACCAAGATTGCTTAAAACCGGAGACGATCATAGTATATAAGAGTGAGAAAGTCCATTGAATTTTGACAGAGCTCATATCATAATGAAAAACTTAAGCTCAAGAACAATAATTAAACATAATGACCGGTGTAATGGTAGCGACAACAACACTCCAATAGATATCATGATACGACACATAAAGTCAATGGATAACATCGCGAATCCGCTTACGAAAGGCTTAAGCATAGAGTTAGGTTTAGAGAGTACGGTCTAAAGTGAAGTGACTAAAGCCCTTAAAGAATATGATTCCTACAAAAGGAAAACCTAACCCAGTTGACTGGAGATCCCAAGATTTGGGTTCAATAGGACAACCTAATCATAGAAATGTGGGGGAAGTCACGTCAATATGGGGTATTACTTAAAATTATAACATTTTAGTCCATTCCTATAACAAATGTGACTTGTTGAGAGATTAAACATATGGCTTCAATGATTTAGGATGAAATCACTAATGATTCAAGATGAAATCGCAAAAACATATGTTTTTGATGATTCAAGATGAAATCACCTATGTGAGAGAGAAGTGGGGTCGCTTTGAAGGGAAATGTAGGGGCGCAATTCCTAAGAGCTCTTGCAGAACCAGACTAATGTTCACGATCATAATGAGCATGACTATGAGGACTTGACAATGTCAGGGAGATTCTTGTGTGAGTGTGTATTGTCGTCTACGTAAACAGAGGCTTCAAGGACATCACGTCTATTCAGATCTAGGAGGCTAAGTGCATCTCACACGAGAAAGTTTAAAGGGCCAAACCTACTAATCCTATGCATGACTCAACCGCAGAAATTTCGCCAAAACTTTCATGTGTTTTTGACCGATTTCTATTTATGTGGGGGATTGTTGGAAAAATAGATTGGCAAAATGTGTTTTTGCAAACTTTGGGCATTATTTAATATATGTATATGTTATATATATTTATATTAGCTTGTCGTTTTACGTTCTCCTTGAAGAGAGCTTCGCAACGAGCTAAAGAATGTCCAAAATGGAGTTAATATGAATGAGATATCGTGTCTCAAAGTGGGATACGTGAAACACAAAATCTGAGAAATAGAAGTATCCCACATCGCCCAAAATGTGAAATGGGAAGGTGTAATTCGGGTTCTTTCCAGTTTTCTGTAAATCTATTTTAGGAATAGATTTAAACGTATTAAATAAGTTTGTGCAGAATATTTTGTGTCATTAAAAGATATGCAAATCGTTTTTGTTAATAAAAGATTTGCTTAAGTTGAGCAGTTTTTATCTTGGAAAACAAGACAATGTTTTCACTAGAGTTAAGTACATTTTTTGTCCTTGTGGTTTGTAGCAGATTTCACTTTTGGTCCGAAACACATAGTTTCGTTCCACTTTTGGTCCAAATCGACATTGACTGTTAGTTTGACCAGTTTAATGATATAGAATGACTAAAGTGCCCTCATCTTGATGTCGTTTAATTACTAAAATACCCTCTTTCTAATTTTATCTTTTTCTATAATAATACTCCGTAATAATAATAATAATAATAATAATAATAATAAAGTGATTTATTATAAAAAAAATTAAAAATAATAATAATAATAATAAGGTGTTTTGTGTGGGCGAATCAATGGTGATCGTCTCGATCCAACCCCTGGTTCATTTTCATCCCCATTTTTTGCCTTATTAATTCAACATCTTTGTTGGGTTGTGGTTCCCCATTTGTCTTCTTCCTCGTTAGTGTTTCGTATCTTCTTTTTTAAACAGTATTTTTTTTGTTCTTTTTTGTTTTACTTCTTAAAGAACCGATTTGGTGGGGTTATAACTTTTATTGGATTCTTCTCCACGCTGCCTTTAGGCTTTGTTGCTGCTGTGTTTCATACATATTTAGTGAACGCTTGTTCGCTGTGTGTTTCGAATGGGTATTCGGGTTTCAAAAACAGGTTCGGTTCTGAAACAACTAGCCTGCTTTGGTTTTGATTTTGGAACAATTCTGTGGTAGCATTGGTTCTGTTGTGTTTGGTTCAGTGGGATCGACGCGGGTTCGACACGGTTGTGTCTGTTGGGTTCGCTGTTGCGCCTGCTTCCTTGCTGCTGGGTTGTTTCGACACAGTCCTCATACCTAGTATCGCGTGAAAGCAGTTGTGGGTTGGGAAAAGTTTTCGGCTGGTTCGTTTGTTGCTTGAAAGCATCTGTGGGTTCAAAAAAAAATTCGGCTAGGCCGTTTATCTGTTGTTGTGGGTTCGAATCGTTTATATGCTGCTGTGGGTTCAACTTAGGTTTCGGGGGGTTGCTTGTGGTGTCGTTGTCCATTGTTGTGGTGTTGTTGTTCATAAAGTTCAACTTAGGTTTATTACAGTAAGTTTTTTGCTACCTGCTATTGGTGTTTTGCTACAATAGGGGTTCTTTATATTGCTACTGCTTCTTCTTGTCTTTACTATTGTGGTCATTGTGTGCCCGACATGCCAGTTGTGCGCTTTTATTGTCCGTTTGTTGGTCTTAGTGGGTGTCATGATGGTGGCGTAAATGGACTTACCAAGACTTCATTGATCACGCATCTTTGTGATCGACATTGTAGTGGTGAGGCACAAGTTATCACAAAACACTCCATCCTCTCTGATTTGGCCGTTTTTGAGAGGGCCGGGTTAACCCTCAAGCGTATGGGGCTTTGGTTATGCGGGGTTTGCTTCAGGATGCATACTCTTCGATCCAAGTGTCGCCATGGTTTCGATTCGGATTTTGTGTCACCGCCTGATGGTGGTGATGGTGTTGTTCGTTTCGTGCTTTATGACCTTACTAAGCCTCAGGTTTCTCCTTGTTCCAAGCAAGTTGATCATGTTAATGACGGGGTGTCCGACTTGCATGGTGGCTTTACTTTGGCTCTTCTTGATAGTCTGTTTTCAAAGGGGTTGCGTACTGTCAAATCCATCCCCCCTAAGTGTCGTTTGGGGTTTTCTCGTGTCTTGAAAGGAGCTCTTGATAAGGTGATTTGTAAGCCTGATGATATCTCTTGTTGGGTTAGTTTGTTAGCCTTACCTCTTTGTCTTCTTAAGACTTTCCGTCCGAGGAGTAATCTTGAGTGCAAGTCTGCTATTAAGCGTCAACGCCAGGAAGAGTGTATTGTTAATGCCATTCGATCATGGGGGACGCCGGGTGGTAGTTTTCAACTTTTGAGGGAGACTTTGGCCGAGTCCTCCCCTACTTTTTTAGATGTTGATGACGATGACCTTGATTTGGGTGAGCGAAATATTAAGCAATGTAAGAGAAAGATTTGTGATGGACATTATAGTGCTGCAGTTGGGGTTCTTTCATCCTCTGGTGTTGCTCTTTATAGTGAGGCTACCCTTGAGGAGTTAAAGACTAAGCACCCATTCCATCCTGCTCCCTCCTTACCACATGTACCCAACGATCTTCATCACCTCATCGCATCTTAGACTGTATTTTTGGATAGAATCAAGAGTTTCCCTCGTGGCACGTCTTGTGGGCGGGATGGTTTGCGTGCCCAACACCTCATGGATTGTTTGAGTGGAGCCGTTGTTGCTGTTTCTGATGAGTTGGTCTCCTCTATCGCCCAAGTGGTGAATCTCTTTCTTGTTGGTAACTGTCCTCCAATGTTGGGTGAGTATATTGCTAGTGCTCCTCTCACACCGTTGGTTAAACCAGGTGGTGGTATTCGTCCTATAGTTGTGGGTATTTAGATTGGAAGGTGTCTGGTCTCTAAGCGGTTAGTGAGCTATTAGTGCATTGGCCATTCATTGCGCGGATGGTTATTTCAGACAGTCTTCAGATCTTGATATGGGTAGCGTGGTGGAAGATGAGCTATACCTACATTCAAAACGAATCGCGTTTGAATGAGGCTTATATGGGACATTGATGTTGGTCATTCGAATGTTGTTGGTTGATTTCAAGAACAAGCACCCCCCAAACAGCCCTCCATACCCCACTGCTTCCCTTCAACTTGGTAGTGATCTGAGAGATTTTCCTGAGTGGCGTGAGTTCGTCTTCCGTTGCGACCCTGCTAACACACGTTAGGGTAGAACATTTTGTTACACTAAACCATGCCAGAATGAATTACGGTGCGGAGCACACCTTATTGGTTCGTCTGCCAAGGGTTCAGCAATGGTGACACCACTATAATATATATGTATATATATATGTATATATATATATATATGTATCTTCAAATATCTATGTAATTATTTTTTATTTATTTTGGTTTTCGGTTCGGTTCGGTTTTCGGATTGACCCCAAAAAAGATTTCGGTTTTCGTTTCGGTTCGGTTGAATTATAGTACGGTTTGGTGATTCATATGTTACGTTACGTTTTTATATATTTGTGTTAGTAATAGTAATAATAATAAAAAATTAAAAAAATTAAAAAAAAAATAAAAAAAAAATAAAAAAATAATTAAAACATATAATAAATAAATAATATAATTCTTGGTGGGCCCGCTAGTGTGGATTTTGATTTTTGCAATGAGCTTGTGATGAAAAGAGTGGCCAAAACCATTGGGCTTATGAATGCTATTGCTAAGATTAATGATCCTCAATGCGAGTTGTTGCTTCTTCGTTCTTGTACATGTATTTCTAGACTATACTTTACTATGCGCACTTGCCCTCCCCGTTTCTTCGAATCTGCTCAATGTTCTTTTGACGTAGCTCTTCGTTCTTCTTTGGAGCATATTGTCACTGCTTCTAGACCAGGATTTGGTGACTGGCGATGGAGACTTGCCACCTTACCTTTTACATTTAGGGGGATTGGTGTCTATTCTGCGGGTGATGTTTTGAATTATGCCTTTCTTGCTTCTCGGTTACAGTCTGTTGACTTGCAGACTAAGCTCCTTCGGCATACTGGTATTGTTTCTCCCGGGCCTATTTTCGATGATGTCTTGTCTGTGTTTAATACATCTATGGAGACTGACCTTTTGAGTAATCCAAGTGAGATCGCTGTCCCCAAACTCATGAAGAAAATGACAGATATATATTTCACACGGGTTACTAAAAATGCAGAGTCCACATTTTCTTTATCTTCCAGACAGATGGCCTTGTGGGCTTCTCAAAGGGAGGATCATACCTCTGATTGGCTTAGAACGGTCCCTATTTTCGGGTTGGGACAAACTATGAACGGTAAGACTTATCTTTGTGTTTTGTGTTATCGTTTAGGTATCCCCTTATTTTCTGGTTCGGAGCCTTGTTCAGCTTGTTCATAGGTTTTTTGCTGAGGATATTTATGGAGACCATGCTGTATCGTGTGCTGGTATTATCGGCATTAAACATCGCCATAATGTTGTGCCCGATACCCTTGTTGACATATGCTACCGTTCTGGGATTTCAGTTGGTAAGGAAATTGATATCGGGTTGGATGGGGGGGGGGGGGGGGCGTGACAAACCATTACGTCCAACAGATATGTTACTTTACTCGTGGGATGGGGGTGTTGATGTGTGTGTGGATCTAACTGGATCTTCACCTTTGACGCAAACCAGGATGACTGATTTCGTACCCGGTCAAGCGGTGATTGATGCTGCACAACGTAAACGCGGTAAGTATATGGATAAGTGTGCAGCTATTGGATACGGGTTTCTCCCATTTTCTTTCTCTTCCTTAGGGGAATTAGAGGCAGACGCAGTTAGCTTGTTGAAGCGGATCCGAAAGTTTTCCATGACTCAGGACATTGGGGCGCGTGCAGCTGTCCATATTTTTAATAGGATCAGTTTTGCCATTGCTAAAAGGGTGAGGGTCCAGATAGTATATCGTCTAATTTGTTGTAAACCCATGTTATTTAATGAAGTGATGTTTTATAAAATAATAATAATAATAATTAAATAATTTTATGTTTTATAAAAAATAAAATAATAATAATAATAATAATAATAATAATAATAATAATAATAATAATAATAATAATAATAATAATAATAATAATAATAATAATAATATAATAATAATAATCAACACTGAACCAAATCACCTTTTACTTCTTTAGTCAAATCACAAAGACAAAACCACAATTCAACCAAAATCTTCTAAATCAAACAAATTGAATCCAAAAAATTTCATTTGATTTTGGCAAACCCGCATCAACACAGAACCTGCTAAATACATCAAAAACAACAAATGAAAAAAAAAAATCCTAACTATCATGATTAAACCTCTTTTTTGACTAAATACCCAAACCACACGTGCCTTATGATCTCAGCGACCTTCACTTCTAGCCTTCAATGCACATCACTTAGTTTAAGGATTGTTGTTGATGGTCTCATGGTTTAACTTCAACATAAATTCACTCCCTGCAAAACGCCCCATCTTAACTAACTTCAACAATAATCAACTGAAGCCCCTTTTCGGTTCAAAAACAGAGTTCAAACATCCTACTTGTTTTCCTTTACTTCCCTAAATCACGAAACCTAAACCCAAATTCGAATCACGAAAGCAAATATGTTTCTTGTCCGAACAAAATATACAATATTTAATTTGAACCACATACACAAAATTTACCCTTGCCGGATCTGGTGGTGGCCGGATTCGGTGGCGGGGAGATGGTTGCGGGTATGATGTTTAGTGGGTGTTTGGTGGTGGATATGGTGTAGGTGGTTGACGGGGAGATCACAACAAGAGAATCCAAGGTTGTGGTGGTTGCCAGAGATGGAGGTGGCTGGTGGGAGGTGTTTGTGTTTATGTTTTTTTTAGAGAGAGGTAATGAATTAGATAGGAGGAAAGAAAAGATAAAAAGTAAAAGGAAAAAATGAAATTGTGTGAGTTTATGGGTCCAATATAATGAAAAGATAAAAACACCCTCTTAACTAACAGTCAAACTAGTCAAACTGACGGGGTTAACAAAAATGGACCAAAAGTGGAACGAAACTATGTGTTTCGGACCAAAAGCAAAACTTTTTTGAATTTTGAACCAAAAGTGAAATCTGCTACAAACCACAAGGACAAAAAATTAAATATTTTCACTATAAATAAAGGCCTAATCTCATTCGTTTCAGACACAACCAAAAGACATAAAAGCTCCATAGCAACCAAGTTTCAGCAATCCTTTCGATCATAAACGTACGACTGCTTCCGTGATATTTGAGGCAATTTTGTCAGGTCCGGCTGTACAACAGCTTTAAATGTTGTACCCTGGGAGACAGACGACGAATCTGTTTTAAGGGAAGCGTGTCCAACACGTGCCTCGTTCCACGACCTTTTATTGCTTTCTTTATTTATTGTTCATAGTGTGTGTCTTCTGCTTCTACCCCCATTTCGTCTGTTTTATTTCTGTTAATTATTTATTAATTGTAATATTATTTTATTTTAATAAAAGTGTATATGTTTCCCTACATGATATTGGTGGCTTGGCAACCGCTTTTGGATAGGCTCCACCATATGGGGAGACTTTTTCCATCATCCAGTTTCGTCTAGTCATCGACTTTATAGGTATATATGCAACTCCTTGACATGCTGCATATATGTGATTTAGAAACTAGATTACCAATACATTTTTTTAGACCGGGTGCTTCTAAGTTTATTATGTCATAATGAGCTTACAAAAGCCGAAAAAGTAATTAAAAAAAAAAGCCACAAAGTGATATTATGAAACATAAGCCCAAAACCAAATAAGCCAAAAGCCGGCTATATAAGCCAAAACAAAAACCCCCTAAGAAAAATCCATGAGTGTTCAAGACCGTCCTGGTTCCGTCCCTAATCATACGCATGTTGCAACATCATTTTTATGTTTTTAACTAGTATAATGATTAGTTCATAACAGATCTTACATATATAATAATACACTCATCAACAAATTACACGTGTTAGATTTTTACATGTGAGTCACATTCACATATATAAACACGGAGTAACGCTACCTTAGTGCATACCTTGATGCTTTGGTTCAAATTTCACTCAAGGAGCCAACTTCGCCTAGGGTGGTTCAGCCATTAGACCCCAAAATATGACTCGCCGTCAAAGTGGATGGTTTGAGCCCCATTTCCTTTAATGTTCAATCATATCAGTTCAACGAATTTTATGTCAGGACTTAAGTTATTCAAAAATGTAACACTTCATATTTATATAAATCAATATTGCGTATGTGGTTTGTATGTATGCGGTAATCATGGGTCTGCAAGGAATTAGTTCCAAAACCATAAGTTTTTCATGTGGTTTATACACATTTGAAATCAGGCAAAATGATTTGACGGGTGGGTTGCTGGTAAACTTGTCTATCGATCAAGTCAAAGCGTCCATTCCTGATATCATGGGTCAATTCAGAACAGTAGTTAAGGTGCCAATTGTGTCTCAATTAGTGCATATAACTGTAGTTCTTACATTTTCGGGTTTTTTTCTAACAGGGCGTGCATCATAAAGGAGGAAGATACTTTTGGATACACAATCCTATGGGTGTCAATCGGGTTATCGGGTTAATGGCTTATCGGGTCGGGTCTATCTGGTTTTCAAAAAATAAAGACTAGCACGCAACCCGACCCTATAAAGAATCAGGTCTATCGGGTCCAGGCGGTCTATCAGGTTGTGGGTTAGTCGGTTTGGCTCCATCAGGTTATATCTAGTTGGAAGTTAATTATGTCATAATATAATTTTTTGCCGATAAGCATTCCATATTTTAGGTATAAGGAAGCATAGAAAGTGAAAATTACTAACTTATAGGTGGAAATTAATAGGAGCTTTTGATTGGTAGGTTTTGTGTCACACGGATTCGAAATGAGAAAATATGAGCCATTGATTAGAGTTGTGGATATTGTGGGTGATTGTTTGGTTTTGAGTGAAAGAGGGTTGTGTTTTCTTGGTGAGTTGGTTTTGTTGTTTTGGTCATAAAGTCTACATCATCTCACAACATTTAATTCTGTTCAACCTACTTTTTTGTCATCAGATATTTGCTAGTCTTTTTATTTTAGTGAACTTTCATTAAATCACCCTATCAACTATCTCAACAAATTATATTAACATTAATTTTATTTCAAGACGTTTTAATACTTAGGGCTCGTTTTGTTTGTGGGGCTCGTTTTGTTTGTGAGTGGGTTTAAAATTAGGGTTTGGATTTGTATTTGGATTTAATTAGAAAAGAGAAAAAAATATATTAAATTAAAAATATTGTTTTAAATTATTGGTAGAGAATTAAAATAAGATTTGTCATTTAATAAAGTTTATATATTAGAGTGAGGTAGAAAGAGATATACAATGGGACCTACAAAAGGTGGGTAAACCCACCTTTTATACAAGATTCGGAATAGTGGATGTCAAACATGTGTATTATCTTTCAAAACGTAACCAAACAATAATATTTTAGCCTAAAGTCACCTCCCATCTTTAAACACCACCGAAGAGGCCCTTAATATTTATTTATTAATGTTTTTATAATCCCATTATTTGTTGTCAGCGTGATTTTATAATTACACCTTTCCTAAAAATGTTTCAATTTATTAGGGAGATAATAATTTTAAAGCACATGCGATTATATACTCCCTCCGTCTCAAAATAATTGACCTCTTTTGACTTTTTAAAGTCTTTTTTTCTCATCTTTGATTATAAATATTTTTGTTTATGTTATATAATACTTGGTGTAATATACATGAATAGATTGGTTTTTAAATGTATGTTTCATCCATATAATTTTCATCAAGTATTACATAACACAAACAAAAATATTAAAAGTTAAAGTTGATAAAAAAAGACATTAAAAATTCAAATGAGGACAATCATTTTGAAACGAAAGGAGTAATAATATAAAGCGTGTGAAAATTTTCGTCTATAAATAATGATGGACTCCTGTTGTGCGTTTGGGAATGGTTGTTAATGGGTTAGAGCTATTTTTTAACTCTCTTATCCATCCACCCCCTCTCATACTCACACATGACTCTTGATACTTTTGAATTACGCTCTGACGCACATAGATTTTGTCGGCTGATTATTTTGGATTTTGATCGGGTAGGTTATGGCTTTTGCTGATGGGATGTGAAGTGTACAAATGTAACAAAAAGTAAAAAGTGTATCTGATTGGCGAGGGACCAACGATGTAACTAGTTTTTGTACAAAAGCACTAAATACCAACTGCTAACAGATAAAAAAACGACAATTAGTGCTTAAGACCAAGAGCGCACCAAAATGACCACTTTTGTGACCGTTACCGGCCATTTTCAAAACGGAGGACCAAACAGGAAGACGGAGCTCACTTCATAGACTAAAAGTGTAATTTATCTTTTTTTAATTATGTTGAACGTTTTTATACAAAGCAAATATTTTATATATTTTTTATAAAACGATATTATTTGTTTATCAAAATTTAGCTATAAAATAAAGTTTAATGATGTGGAAATTTATTAAACTGTGTTATGTTCAAGCATTGTGGAGATTTTGTATGAAAGTTTGTATGTTGACGTGGCGATGACGTGAAATTGTATTCAACCTTGTATTGCACTATTCATAGAAGATGTTCTTAGCAATACCCCCCTCTAACGTTTTTGATTATTTTTTGATATTTTTTTATTTATATAATTTTGTTTTTGTTATAAGACCGTGAAACGGAAAGTGCGAAACAAAATTTATAAAGTTTGACAAGTCAAAAGTATTAAATTGTCAAAAAAACACGGAAGAGAAACTGAAATAAAACTGTCTTCTACTATTAACTGAGAGGGCAAAATGGGTGGAGATGGTACCTTTTGTTCTTTATGTGGGCTAAGAGTATTTATAACACAACCCTTTTTATACTCGAAGAAAAGATGTTCTTATTCTTGGTCACTGTCGCAGAGTCCAACTTATTTAATTATAGTTTCATGTTTCTTAGACACGCACAATGTTTTTATAAAGGCAAATAGCACATCTTAGATAGATGTACCTAACTTATACCCGATTTCAATCTAAGCTATTTTACTTTCTTTTTTTCAATTTAATATATCCAACTCTTTTTTAGTTGCAACAATTTATATGTTACCAGGTTACCACCACCATACCTCATCTTCTCTGACAAAATATCGGCCAACTTCCGACTAGTTTTTATTTTTTAGTCTCAATTTTTTTCACATTTAGTGTTCATAAATGGTGTATTCCTAGTTGGTGTATTCGACTAGGTTGTATTTTAGCTTTGTTAGACATTAATCAATTTAGTGTGTTATGAACTTATGATTAAGATGTCTTAATTTGTGAATAGATGATATATTGATGATTAGTTACACATATGAAACATTATCATGATAAAATGTCGATTTCTAAGAATAACAAAGACTTTAGTTGTGGTTAAGGAAAAAGTGTTTTGAGATTTTGAACTCTCAAACTTGTGTATATACACAAGTAGCTAAAGTGTTAGTTTTATGAAGTAACTTGTCTTCAAATATGTTTGGTTTTGCACGGGCCTTCTCGAAGCAGCCTTACTACATTCGGCAGGGGTAAGACTGTTACGTCTAACTTCCTCCATTACCCCGTGGAAGACAGGGATTAGATGCCATTGATTTTTTTTACTATGGACAATATATTTAGTTTTGTGAAGTCTTATTCGACTAGTTAATTGTATGTATATTTTGAGTTAGAACAATTTCTATGAGATTCAAAAAAATGAGATTAGAAAAAGAAAACTAGTTGGAAGTTGTCTGAAATTTGGTCGGAGAGTATGAAGTATGGCAATGATAACCTGTTAACCTATAAATCGTCTAACATAGTAACTAAAAAAAGTTGGTACACTAAATTGGGAAGAAAAAAAGTTGACTACCTTAGATTAAAATTGGGTATAAGTTGAGATCATTTTTGTGCGATTTGCCCTTTTTATAAATGCATGTTCCTTTAAGTTGCCTCAACAATATAACTGGTTC
>BQNB010064524.1:0-35283 GCA_026074375.1 Tanacetum coccineum | reverse complement strand
TATGCGATTTAACTTAACTAATCAAATTAAAAGTAAACACGTACGAGAAAGAAAAAAAATATTTAGTGAAATATATGACGTCGTAAATGACTTGAAAATACAGAATGTTACAGAGGCCAAGCCAAATGCACGTGTTCTTGGTTTGTTGGCATTGACTTAAAATTTTCATAGGGGTATGCACATAAATGTGTTAAAAGCGTGTACAAAGAGGAATGCAAAACAACTTTGTAGCACTAATTTTTAAAAACCTTTTATAAATGACATTGTAGTGATTAAATTGGTTCACGATAACTCCAATCGATCGTGCAAAGAAGCGGAGAACCAGGTCAGCGCGAAGTTTATTAAAAACCTGAATTCTTTAGGACATTCCTCCTTAAACTTCTCTTATAGTTTGTTCTAGTGGATGAGCCGTACTTCCCAACAATCTATAATGTCTAGTTTTTAATTATTCTTGAAATCAAGTTTCATAGTTTAGAGTCTTATTAATTTTCTCAAAAAGCAAGTTTCCACGAATCAAATAATAGGTCACAGTGAACATATATTTAGGCGTGTAATTAATAGACTAGTTTTAATATCATCTTTCACTTTAAGTATTAGTTCATATTGCATACATATTAGGCGCGTAAGCAAGTAATCAAGTAAAATTATGCACATAACTAACAAATACAAAAGATGACATTAAATTCACAAGTAAACATGTAAAATCCGAGTTCTTTAGCGAGTCTTCCCCAATTGGAGAACCATAAGACCCTTACTAGGTTTTCATCAATGTACCTAGGTCGCCCCATTCATCACAAAAGTGATTGAGTAGGTCTTATGGCCGGAAAAGGAAACAAAATCAGACTAAATATGTAAAAGATCTAGTTTCAAAAAATAAAAGATTTTAATTACCATAAATAAAAATCAAGATCTTTTAGATATATAGTGTGATCTACTTTCCAAGATTAATCATTATTAAAAAAGGAAACAAATCTAATAAATTAACAGTTTAATTTTAATTCTTTTTAACCTATATTAACAATTAATAATTTTCAAGATCTAGATCTTAACATATTTTATTTAATTATGGCAAGGATTTGCATAATATTTTCCATATTTGCAAGAAAACAGTAAATAAAATATAAAACGCAGCAGACATATGAATTAAATCTAGACGTGTACAATTCAAGACATGATATAATTCAAAAAGTGTAACCCTAATGCCAAAACGAGTTGGCTCGTGATGCCACTGTTGGGATTTAACAAACTAGGTAACCAATTAGCTACGAGTACGCAGCGGAATGGATCTAGTTTTAGCATATAGATTAACACATATAAATTAGACAAGTAATTTACTAAGCTTTTGTTTATTGAGTTAAATCAATAAACGAACGCCTGATCTTGATCTTGAAAACATAGTGATTAAATTACCACCTCTACGGTTGCTCACACAAACACGTCAACCAAGTATGAGTCGATTGCTAGTCTAATCTTCACGTACCAAACACCAAGTGTTAAACCGATTACCAAATGCACCCTTATGAGCTTGAACTAATCGAAAACCAAGTAAACCCTAATTAGGGTTTCCACCAAAAAACCTAGAACCGAATTTGGTTAGGGTTTTAAAACCAAAACCGAAAATCAATTTAGGGTTAGTTTCGGTTAGGGTTTAATAACCAAAAACAAAAACCCTTAATTGAGTTTTGTGTATCGTTAAGCTAGGAGAACACGAAAAAAACACCTTCGTGTGTAGATCTTGAATCGTCAACAAGGAAGACAAGTTGAACCGAAAACCCTAAAAGGGTTTTGGGTCGAATTCGGTAAGGAGGAGAGAACTGAAAATCCCTAAAATGGATTTTAGGGTTTTGGTGGGGTATTTAGGAGGAGAAGAGAGCACCGAATAATCTAGGTGATTTTAGGGATTGAATTGAATGAAGAATGAGGTGTAAGGATTGTGTTTATATAGGCACAAGCCCAAACCTTATTCTTGTACAACAAGGAAACCCTTGTTTCCTTTTCCCCCCTCCTATAACCCCATAACCGAACAAACACCCCCTTCTAGAACCCTTAGGGGATTCGGCCAACTATGGGCTCCATGGGGTTTGGGTTTTGTTCGTTTTTAGTCCCTTGGTTTTATTATTTAAATATTCGTTAAGCTAGTTAAACAATTAACGTAATTAACAACTATTTAAATAATTATACCGTGAAGTAAAACATACTCTAAGTGTTTAACGCGTGTGCCCCCAATAGGCTCACGTATTTCTAACGTATAACTTGCGAAACCGACTAACATATTCCAATATTTTATATATGCTAAATTTACGAAAATAAAATGAGAAGACTGAGAAGACTCAACCACGCATTTCAAATTACGAGGAAGAAATTAAGGGGAGGTGCATTCATTTTTTTGTGCATCTCAAATATGCGGTTCTGGTTAGTTCTCACTCTTGTCATTTAATTTTATTTCTCATTTGATCCTAATTCATAAATAGACTACAAAGTATACAAAATCATTAAAGTGTCGTGGCATATCTATATAATAAAGGTCGATATATCACACTTATTATAAATACATATGATAACACAACATATATTGTTCACATAAATGAATCACGTTTTCTGTCTAAATCGTCATCCTAACAAACTACACAATCATGGCTCTTATAGACGTAAATATGAAATGAAAACATTTTCTAACATATTTTTTTTATAATGTAAGACCAAAAAGATGATGAAACTAAGTAAAGCATTCACATTGTTGGTACGACACTATCCTTTTCTTTGCTAGCAACTGTCTTGGCTTAGTTTTTTCTTCGATGAACGTATACGCATCATGTTGTCCCCTTCAAGTTCATATTTAAACAATGAGTTGAAATCTTAACTTTTTTACAAGATAAGAAACCATCTGTTTTTGCCGGATAGTATCTCATTTTACAAATTAAGTGTGTACCCGCAAGCCTTGCGGGGGTCGCTACATGTGAAGGGTATGGTTTGCTACGGAAAAAATAATGTAATGAATTCATATGATTCTATGTTCAATCGAAGACAGTCAACAAATCCCCGTTCACATACTTTGTGTTTCAATTCTTGTTATCACGTTTAAATGACGACACAACTTTAAGTAAAGATTTAAATTGGCAACATGAGTATATAAAGTCCTTCCCAAAATAAGATCATTTACGCCAAATCCAATTAACATTCCCCTGAATGACTAAAATTCCTAAATTGTAGGGTTTTAGTTCCTTCTCTTATGCAAGGTTTGCTTCTGATGGTTTAGCCTTCTAGCTCGTGTGTTGCTCGTTGGTAGGGAGGGGTTGGAGCCATTGTGGTGCATAGGCCGAGGCTGGTTGGACACAAGTGGTGCAACTGGTGTGTAATGGGGTGGATAGGTCATTGGTTTCGCTCTTGATTAGACCACTTAGGGTATGTTTGGCGAGAGGCTATAGAGGCTTATCGGAGCTTGGGCTTTTAAAATAAGTCAAAGCTTATAAAATAATTCTCGTTTGTCACACGGGCTTATGAAAGGGCTTATAAGTCATAAGTCTCTATAAGCCCCAGCCCATAAAAGGGCTAAAAACTTTAACCCGGGGCTTTTGAACCTTAAATTACTTATATACCTACAAAAATATCTAACATATACAAAAACTCATTTAATTATGTCATTTTTAGTTATTTTGCCATAATAAGCCCAACCCCAGCCTATTTGCCAAACAAGTTTACAAAAATACACATGTCAATTCCGACTTATAATAAGCCCTTGCCCCAGCTCCAGCTTCAACACAAACCCCAACCCCAACACATGCCAAACATACCTCAAGTCACAAGGCGTGTCAAAGAATGTTGCTTCTTGTTGGAGCTTGTGTGACTGTGTGCGGCAACTTTAAAACTAATAAATCAAACTATATATGATGTTTTAAAACACTAAAATGGTTAATTACTAAACATTTCGTTACCCTTAAATTTATATTTCACCTTTTCATGTTTTATAAGACCGCGCCACTTGGAAAACCAAAATTCCTGCCTCAAGCTCCAACAAGAAGCTACAAGCTTTGACATGCCTGGTGATTTCAAGTTGTCTAACCATGAGAGAAACCAATGGCTCATGTAACCCACACCAGTTAGGTGCACGTGTCCAACCGGGCTCAGCCCATGCACCGCAAGGGCTCCATAATCCATTCATTCCAACAAGAACGTACCAAACAACCACAAAAGCTATGAAGCCTAAACCTGTGAAGTCAGAATCAAACCTTTTACAAAAATGGAAACCAAAACCGGATGATAATTAGAAGTCGAAAATTTGTTTAAAAATGTATTTTACTTCTCACATTTTTCTAGCCTGCTACCTTTTTTTCCTATTAAATCATTAAAGCCAACATGTCATCCATTTGTATGCATCAAGTGACTTGATAATTCTTAAGGTGGATCATGTTTTTTCTAATGTAGATTAAAAGTTATATGATATTTGTTTGAGCACGCCAAACACCTCTTTTATACTCTCACCAACTTCTTAGGTCATCAAAATCAACTATTGCAGATCTTAATTTTATAATATTCGTGATTATGAGGATTTAAACCCCATGAAGATGAATGGCGTGACAAATTTAAAAATAGTGTGTGTTGGTAATTCAAGACGAAACTAACAAACAAAGACGACGAACGAAGCGGAAGCTTTATTCAAATTATCAAACCAAATACAAAACCAAATATACCAATACCAATTCTAATCCAAATGTACAAAGAGTTCGAAATTAAAGCTATCAATCCTTATTTATAGACTAGACAAACTGTTATAAATAGTTTCTAATATCTAAACAAACTCAAATACCAAAACTTATATGACAAGTCACACAATTAGGCTTGAATTATTGTCAACACGTATTGAAAACTCTTATGTCTTGATAGGTATTGGCAATATTATCGTTGATAAGTATTTAAAGGATGTGTCCCCCAAACTCATATGTTATTCACGTGCTATGAATATTGGACTACCCCAACCTACGAGTTTTCACTTCATGGATCGGCGTCAATAATGAATCTTGTTGGTTATTGGTTGGCCATATCAGAGTGAAGATAATCAATGCCTAGATAATAACCAATGAAGGTTACTAGATATCACTTGAAGTCGTGTGATCACTTTCCAAAGAAGATTATTCGACTCTATGCTTGGGTTGCACGAATACCTCCTTGGTATAAAACCAAGTGCTTGTTCTTGTTTTAGGCACAAATCAAGAACCCTTTGCTTCTAAGTGTTTATGTTTTTCTGTGTTGGTGTACCTTTCATGCAAGTGTCCATCTCTATTTATAGGGATGAAAACTCTTAATCAAAAGAATTTGTAACTCCTGGTCAAAAGAAGTTACGAGCATTAATTAGTTCCTTTCAAAAAAGTGTTCCACGATCACGATGATGGACGAGGGCCCAAATCGAGAACGAGCGGATTTAAGGACATATGAAACAACTGGTCGTAATGGTGTGGAAGTCGCTTTAGCTTCAACCATTTCGACAAGTAATCGCGGTATGGTATATATTTGTTCCTTTGAAGACGGGAACGGCCTGAGTCATTCCCCCAACGTACAGCATTTCACAAATGAAAGGACTTTTGAGGATGCTCATCCGTTGTGAACTTTTTCCTTGATGCTGAGTGGAGTAAACAATTTTTTACCCAACACGTGGGCATCATTGTAAAACGTGGGCCAGAAGAAACCGATCAAAGGACTTTTTGGCGGTGAGATTTGGCCACTGGATGTCCCCGCGTGAGCGTCATTTTGTCAAGCTTCGAGGATGTCGAGCGCTCCTTGCGTGCATACACGCCGGATCACTTTGATCGCACATATCTTAAACAAAGAAGGGAGTGTACCAAAAGAGTGTTTGACGTCTTTGAAAAACTTTCTTTTCTGCTGAGACGACATCCCTTTGATCAAAAAATTCCCCGCCTTATAGTTTGCAAAATCGGCAAACCACGGGGCATTATCATCACCACGAAAAGTAACCATCCCAAGTGTCTCGAGAGGAAATGTTTCCGTAATTTCCTTTTTCTCGAGCTCACTTTGATGGGGATTTTCAAGTCTAGAAAGGTGGTCAGCGAGACGGATTTTCTGACTCCTTTTTATTATCCGGATGAACAACATCAAATTTTGAGCATCAAAATCCACCGGAGCAATCTAGGCCTAGATCCTGTTAGCGAGCAGATACTTGAGAGCGAATGGTCCGTGTACACTTTGTTTTGGACAAGCAAGTTATGGCAGAATTTCTCGAAAGCATACACTACGGCAAGTAATTCTTTTTCCGTTGTAGTGCAATGTGCCTGAGCCTCGGTCATAGTTTTGCTTGCATAATGTATTGGCTGGAAGTGCTTGGTCTTACGTTGCCCTAGGACTGCCCCAACAACAAAATCACTTGCATCACACATGATTTCAAAGGGCAAGTCCCAATCGGGGGCAACTAAAATTGGAGCCTGGGTCAACTTTAACTTAAGTGTCTCGAATGCTTCGATGCATTACTTCGAGAAGATAAACGGAGTTTCTTTTTCAAGGAGGCGGGTCATAGGCCAGGCGGTTCTTGGAAAAACTTCTGTATATATCGTCGTATAAACGGCATGACCGAGAAAACTTCGAATACCTTCACAGGTAGTGGTGAGGAATTTTGCAATGGACATCAACTTTCACCTTATCAACCCAATCCGGACTTAGGAAATCTTATTGGCAAAGGGATATGCCTTCTTAACCATAACGTGGCACTTTTCCCATTTAGCACAAGATTGGGTGTCTCACACCTTTGGAGCATTTTGTCTAAATGGGACAGGCAAGAGGAGAAAGAATACGAAAACGAGAACTCATCTATGAAGATTCCATGGTTTCTCAATCATATGTGAAAGAATGCAACCCTCACTCTGGAATGTGCCGGTTGATTGTATCCCAAAAGCGCATGGACGATAGGCAAAAGACGTACGGGCAGGTGAAGGTAGAATTTCATGATCAAGTGGGTCAGGGGATTTGGAAAATAGCGGAGAATCCGTCAAAAGCAATCGTACTATTACCGAATAATCTTTCAAGCATCTGATTCCATTAAATGGCAAGAAACATCGGTCTTTACGAGTTGCATCGTGATTTATTCAGTAGACGATGCAAACTGCCATCGTCAAACCAAACCTAGTGGGTATTAATCACTTTTCTTCATTTTTACCGGTTATGCCTATTCTTAGGGGACACAATGCCGGCTTACCCGAGGGTCTGTCAGAGATAGGATAAATTAACCAGCATCAGAAGTTGATAATTCTTGTTAATAATCATAGATTTTGGGTTCACCTATCTATGAGTAGGAACTAGGGATTGGCATTATCTCATCACACATCTTTATGGGTGCAAAAATGTAGATCTATCCCCTTAATATTGAAATCTTCCAAGCTATGGCATGTTTATGTGACTTAAGAAAATTGATAGGGGGTTTTATCCTTATCTATCGAAGTTTTTAGCGATTTATGACGGTAATTTGTCATCACCCTCCAGAAACGGTACTCAAGATGGGATGGTAAGTCTATGGTTCTAGGTCGAGAGGTCTTCACATGAAGATTTACTCTTTTAGGCACATTATTTCACAAACTGGTAGGAGGGAGGATTTTGGTCACTAGTGATCAATTAACCAATTTGCAGGTAAACAGTATCTCCTCAGAATCATAGATGCCGACAACACGGTGGTATTGAATCATGTGTTCAATAATGCATCGATCTCTGCCATTGTGAAAATACTTCCTTCGAAGGGGTGAAAGAGTGGAGAGCGAGAATCGATCATAAGGTCTGAAGGGGAAGTGGGATTGCCACTTTCAGAAATTTCAAGTAATTTGAAATTATCTTTACAAAGCAAGGTCAATAACATCGATCGGCCTAACCGATTCAATGATTTGTCGGAGAAGTTTCGTATCACCAACTTTGAAAGTCAGGAATGATCATCATTGTCTTAAGGGGTCATTTTGTTCATGTGAAACATCTATCAAGGTACGTGTCGTTCCAAGAAAGGTCTTCCTAGAATTTGGGGAACCCGTGGTCGGCACCGTAATCAAGCGACCACAAAATCCGGCAGGGACGAAGATACGTTTCCAATTTCACCGCAAAATCCTCGGCGCTGCGGTTGGAGTGAAATCGTTCGGTCGGAAGATCAAGTATCTTCGGGTTTTGGTCAAGTGGGAGATTTAGTTTTTCCAATTGGAGAGAGGATTAGGTTATGCTTGCCCCGCGATCGGCAGGTAAAGTTATTCATTCCGGAATATCACCGGTATAAGAACTCTACGGGGTCTCAAGTTTCTCGGGAAACTTTTTGAGGCTAAACGCCGAGCAATTCTCACTTTACGGTGTACTTTGTCAACTCATTATCTTATGTTTGTCATTGAGGAGTTTTCTAAATTTGGTGCAAATTGGGCAAGTGTAAGAGAGCTGTCCG
Source organism: Tanacetum coccineum (assembly GCA_026074375.1). Lineage (NCBI taxonomy): Eukaryota > Viridiplantae > Streptophyta > Magnoliopsida > Asterales > Asteraceae > Tanacetum > Tanacetum coccineum. Next base: position 26,873 of record BQNB010064524.1, on the reverse strand, counting down.
CGAAATTAGCTCGAAATTGAGAATTTTGAAACATTCTCCATAATTTTGAAGCTAGAGATCGTCTTTTCACGGAGCTTACTTTTGTTGGCCTTGGGGATAAGGCAATGTTGGTTTAGCTTTGAGGCTATAAGGGCTTACGATTTTGGTTATTAGTTTTTTGGACCACCGGTGGTTGGATGGTTTTCGGTGCTGTTTGCACCGTTCCTTTGTCACCTGGGTTCATTTCCATTCTTAGGAGAGAAGAAACGAAGGTGAAATTTGAGGTCCATTATAGGAAAACCACTTCGGGGTAGTGTTGCTTTCACATCACCTATCGGGTTAGCAATGGTGTTATGCTTGGAAAAGAACCGAGCGAAGTAAGAAGCGCGTATTACTATTCACGAAATTTGGTGAGCAGGGTCACGTTATATTGGTTTTGGTTTGCATGTTTTGCATACATCATCGTTCGCTATGACGTACTAGCTTTTAAAAATCAGGCCTTGAACACCCCATGTTGCCTTGAGGAGCTGGAGCTGGTAAGACGGAGCTTGGTAAGCTGGTGGTTGATTAACCGGGGGTCGAAAAAATTGGGCTCTGGTTGAAGTTATTCCCCTGATTTTGGTTGTACCATAAAATATCCCCTCAGTTCTGAATTATTTCCTTGGTTTTGAACGGGAGGAAAACCGGGAGGTCGAACTTGATTTGCAACCATCGGAGGTCGGTAACCGGTATTCCCTTGGTTGTAGTTAACTGCGGCGGCTTGTGACATGTACTTTGATATTGTCAGATCAACGATGCATTCGGAGGCGGGACAATTTCGTGTGAGAATGAGCACCACCACACGTTACAAACTTCCTCGACCGTTTTACGGTAGGGGAGCTTGGGATTTTTATCAAGAAAGCCTGCACTAACCATATCTTTAAGGTCAGAACCATCGGATGAAATCTGCGGGGGTAGAAGGCTGTACTCACTTTTGCAAACCTGGCCTTATTCGTGATTGAGAATTTGATTGCTTTCGGATGATTTATTTAGGCATTCTCGAGGCATTTATCCATAAGTAACCACCTGCGGCGGAGTTCAATGAATTTGTCATTCGAGCTCAGGATTATAAAATGTATGAGTTGATGCAATTCTGAAAACCTGATGCGGGCATGCCCGAGAAGTCATTGAATCGATCTAATCGGTCCCATGCTTCATAAAATGATTCGTCAAATCTTTGTTGAAACCTCGTGATTTTGTTACGAAGATTTGTCGTCTTAGAGGGAGGAAAAAATTGGTTGATGAATTTCGAAACAAGATCATCCCAAGTTAAAATCGATCAAGGGGGTTATTTTTCAAGCCAAATTTGGGCTGCCCCCTCAAGGGAAAATGGGAAAAGCATAAGCTTAACCGACGTACTCGGGACATTTGGGAACTTCATCGTAGAAGTGATCTTGTTGAAATATCGAATGTGAGCATGCGGGTCCTCCTTGTCATGTCCAAAAAATTGTTTATTTTGAACAAGAGTAAGCAAACTATGCTTGAGCTCAAAGTTGTCTGCGGTGATTGCGGGAACAACGATTGCATCCTCGTAACCCTCGGTGGGTGCTTGGAGCATTTCCGCCATAGTACGATTATCGGCCATCGTAACTACGGGAGGATTGGGAGGTTCTTGATTATTAGGTTTCTCAAGATCAAATGGTTCAACAAAAGTCGGTGTGACTTGTTGTTGTCGACGTCTACGGGATTGAGAACGAGTGCGCATGCACTAAATGAAGAAAATTTATACTAATTTTTTTGGTTTTTTAATAATCTATTCACAATTTATTTTAACGGACAACGAGATAGGACAACTTCAACCAAATAATCGACTTACTTCACGGTAGCTCTTAAAAAGATAAACGCACAGGTGAGCGGAGGAGAAGGAAAGCATGGTACTTTTAAGAACCTTTCTCCTTTAGGGTCGTAGTTCCTCGGAACAACCCGCCTTATACCCACTTTTTAACTTTTCAAGGTGAGTCGTACTTCGTAAGTGACACAAATGGCAAGTTTTTGAATCTTTTGTTCGGGAACTTATTGATGGATAATACTTCAATGGAAAGTATTATATGTTGGTGTTCTTTTACCAACTTGGTGAATTTATTTATTATTTCTTTTTATGGAAAAAAAAATTTATATGATAATTATACTAATAAAAGAAAATGAAAAATATTTTTGTATTTTTTTATATTTTTATAAAAATAGAAGAAATATTCACAAATTCAAACACAAATTGTCAAACGTTACGATAATCGTTTCACAGCCTCCCCGGCAACGGCGCCAAAAATTGATTCGTTCAATATTATATATATATATATATAGCAAACAATCAACCAAATACCCTTAGCTAGGGATTGGTTAAGAATCACAAAATAAAATATATATGTAACCGGAAGTTTGATTTCCCGGGTCGTTATGTCCCTACGAGGTGTGCAATTGAAAATCGAATGACGAATTAATAATTGATGTTTGAATTGAATAAGGATATGATTGGTTTTTCTATTACTACAATTAAAAATGCAAAAACGATTAAAGAAAACCTAAAAAGGAAAGCTAAATTGATTTAAATAAAGGATACGAAAACGAGGGTCATAAAACCTAAATTACACAATTTTAACCCTAAAGTGAATTTTTTTACTTTAATGGGTCCTAAGTGACTAAAAACGAAGTTTAAAAAAAATAGATCGAAAACGGAGTTGATTAAGACTAAAAACGAGTCAAAACAAAAACGGGAACGAATCCCGTTCTTTAAAAAGTGAAACTTTGAAAAAATGACCCTACATATGTAATTTTATTTTTCCTAGAAAATATATGACAAAAGAAAATTTAAAAAAAAGATTTGTATATTTCTGATTATTATTTTATTTTTTATGATTTTTTTAGTTTTTTATGAAAATAAATTATAAAAAATACTAAATGTTTATAAAAAATTCTGAAAAAAATTACAAAAATGAGTTGAAGTTGTAAGTATTCTATGAAAAATGGAATGGGACAAACAGCTATATATGCAATAAAGCTTGTAAAAATGCCAAAACAGGCTTATGGCTTATATGGCTGAAAAGTGGTTAAATACGAAACCACTTGAGTCTTTAATGAAAAAGACCCAAGGGCGCAGCGGTAGAGTGTTTGTTAAAAAGGTTGAGTGGGTAGAGGTCAGGGGTTCGAGCCTTGCTCACCCCTGACTTCCCTACTCCCTTTTTTTTGGAATTTTCTTTTTATAAACTTGTCAAACATACAAATTTAAGCACTTTTTTGCAACTGACACTTTTTATAAAACTTAATGAATAAGCAGAAAAAAAGCACAATAAGACAGACAAAATGGCTTTCAAGCTTAATGGCTTTCAAGCTTAATGGATTATAGGACTTTATCTTTTTTACTTTTAAAAGAGCAAATAAACAAACTAAGAAGGAAAATAAGCTAAATTATAATAATCTAATCCTAATAAGCAAATACAGATGAAATTAAGCTAAATTGAAACAAAAATAAGCTATGAAAAAGCTGTTTGAAAACAGCAGTATTAACTTTTAAGTTAATACTGCCAAAACTGACTTATCTTATTTATTTGTTTTTAATTTTTAGACAAATTAAGCAACACAAATTGGGAGATAAGCAATCACAGACACATAGGCATGCACAATAAGCAAGTAAGAACAAAAAGCACTAATTATAAACTACCAAATAAGCAAGAAATTGGCTTTTTAAAAGTTCAGCACCAGGGGAGCTTTTGAGCTGCAAAGCCTAAGATGGGCTTTTCAGGCTTAAAATTAAGCTAGCAGATGGATTCCAAAGGGAATGGGGCTTATAGGAGCTTAAAGCCAGGCCTGAGGGCTTATTAATTCAGAAATCTCTTTGGAGTTTGGATCACAAATGAGCCTAGAAGAGGCTTAGGAATTAGGCTATTCTTCTCAGCAGCTGCTGCATTCCTTAAAGCTAAGAGGCTTCTTGCAGCCCTTAAATAAGCTGACCAAATAAGCTTCAAAATGGAAAACAAGCTCAAGTTGATAGAGATAGGTACCTAATGAACTTATGGGTGCAATTTCAGATTCTAAAGCTGTCTTTAACTTATCTCATTTTAAGCTCAACAATTAAACTTATCAACTACTAGGTGGTATTGACATAACAAAGCTAAACCAAAAACATCAATTGCAGGCACTTGACTAAATCCTATAGCATTATAACACTTCAAATAGACATGAAAATATGGACTTATGACTACCTTAAGCTCAAAATCAAAATAAGCTAATCTACAACACAAATTTACCACAGATTTGAAACATAGCTAATTTAAACTTGACTTTTTAGATTTAACTTATAAAAACTATTTAAAACTACTTTTTAGACCTAAATTAAGCTAATAGAAACTGACTTGTTGACCCAACCCATGACATAAACCAATTTGACCGATTTTGGGTCTTATCCCAAACACCCCTTTATTGTTCCAAAAGGCTTTTTAAGGCTGTTTTAATGAAAATTAAGTTAAGGGTCTTCAAAACAGATTCTTATACATGGATAATAAGCATAAATAAGCACTTTCAAATAGTCAATAAGCACTAATAAGCTAAAAATAAGCAAATGCACTAAAATAAGCTAAAAATGAAGGAAAGAAGACTTACAAGGCCCTTTGCTCTAAACAAGGGCAAATAAGCTCTTAAGAGCTTTGTCTACAAGCTCCAGCTTATCAAAGATAAGCTGGTAGTGTCCATAAGCCCATCCATTTCTGGCTTATCATCAAAACTATAAGCTGAGATGATTTTTTAGGTGATTTTTGGTGATTTTTTTGTTTGTGTTTACTGCTTAACCTTTTTTAGTTGCTTAATGAAAACAGCTTATCATTATGCTCTATTGAAAACTTCTTAACATACTTTAGCACGAATTAACAACTTAAGAACTTGGAATTTAAAACTTGGATTTTAACATAAAAACCTCAAAACTTCATTAAACTAAAAAAAGAATACAAGGGTGAATAAAATGCTATAATAAGCTGAATAAAAACTTAATTAAGAACTAGATACCCCTAATGGGTTACAATGGCCCTATTTATACTAAAAACTTCCTCCTTGGGTCTTCCAGCTGTGCTTTCTTTGTGAGAGCAAACTGAGGTGTGCTTCTTGTGTGAGAGCAATCAAAGCTTCAATCTTGGCCCTCCATTAACATTTGTGCTTCTTTAAGTCAATGGGAGTCGTTGGATTTTGTAAATATGTGTGGGATTGCCAACATGGCAAATATACATGGGGAGGTGGTGGTAGTGGAGGTGAGGGTGATTGTTTATCCTCTGAATTTTTCATGGTTGCAGGGTAAAAGGTGGGAGAGATGACCCGTGATTGGTTCTTGGGTTTTGTTGGCGGGAAAATTTGTTTTGGGTAACAGGGATGAAAGTTTGGTGTATTGGCAAGTATGGTCCCTCAAAGATATATACCATGTTGCACCTTTAGTCCTTTGTGGTGATGGATGTTTAGGGACATGGCAAAAATAGCCCCTGAAAGACATATGTCTTATTGCACCGCAAGTCCTTGTGGGGAATAACTTTTAAGACTAGGCAGAAACAGCCCCTCAACCATATAAGAGTATTTGCAGAATGAGTCCTTGTGATTTGAGTTTGATGATTTGACAACTTCAGTCCTTGGAGTTGTATTTTTGACTTTTGACTCTTCTTTGACTTTATCGGGGTTGACTTTCCTGTTGACTTTTTGACTTTGACTGACTTTGGCTTCGATTTGACTTTGTCTTTTCCATTCCGTGCTCGGTTTTGTCGTTTTTGGCTTTCTTTTTGTCCTTTTCTTGAATATCCGTTTCCTGCACAATTCAAATGCAAAACATACAAATACAATGTATTTTTGGTACGTTTTTAGTCATTTAAGTCCGTTTTTAATGGAAAATGGTATGTGTAATTAAGCACATACCAAAATCCCCCATACTAAGATATTGCCGTGTCCTCACGCAATGTTATGAAGTAAACACTTAAGAAAACCAAGAATCTCAATCCCCCTCGACTAATAACCTCGAAAAGTAGCTAAGTGTTCGTCAAGGGGAACTAAAGAATCAATAGCTTCGACAAGTCCCGTTTTCACCATTTTTTATATGTACACTAACTATCCCTAATATTTTTGGATTTTCCTTTTTCTTTTCTTAACTACCTGTTTGACTTCCTTTATTTTATCAACACTGGGATCATAGAATGAGAAGCGCCCATAGAATAATCTACGGATGTCCTGACGGATAAATTCATCGTCCCCGATTTTTCACTAGTCCCAAGCTAAGCGTAAAAACGAAATCACCGTTTACTCCTAATAATGCATGATGTACATAATATCAATGCAAGATGGCAGTTTGGTAATTAATTTGAAAACAAAATAATGCTCTAAAAAGAGAAAAAGGGCAATATTGGCATTTTGTATATTATATTAATTTTATAATAAAAACGTCACCTTTTTAAATGGCATGTCCACAAATTAAGGAGATAATTAGTTTTCCATTTTACTCTCTATCTCTTCCTCACACAAACCCCAACCGCTCCATGTCTCCTATTTCCTCCAAACCGTATTTTATTTTCAGATCTCTCACTTTTAACCACACACATCTCTATGATCTACCAAGAAAACATAACCCTAATCATATCCACCATAAATCCTCCCTCCAACAGCCTCCAAAACCAGATTTGATTATTTACCAAATAATCATCATATGTCATAAACGATGAAAACATCGTAATAATCTCGATCACGCTCATGGCCGATAAGACGTTTTTTGATAAGGTAATTAATTTGTCATAATTTTGTATTTAATTTTAAGTCCAATTATTTTGTTTACTCGATCTGTTATTGTACAATCGATTGATATAATAAGCTTCATGTTATTTTCTTTGATGACGTAATTGTTATGTTGATTGGTTGGTGGTGGTCATGTAGGTTGCTAGTTTCAAATTAAATTAATTGATGTATACAAAAATGTTTCTGTTAGGTGTCTTACGATAATCAGATAATTAGAATTTCTTGTTCACTTTATGCTAATTTGTTCACATAATTAGAATTTCTTGTTCACTTTCTTGAGATCTGTATTTATACCACACGTTGATGTTTTTTCATTAGTTTATTACACGAATAAATTTCCTACATAGCTAGCACTAAGTAGCTACAACATCAAGGATGACCTGTTGTCATATAGTAAGATTTGGGTCATTGGTTTCATTTCTAATGTTATATAGTTCAGTTTCAATTACTTATGAATATAGCTTTTGGTCAGCACGAATTTGTTGTCATATAGTAAGATTTGGGTCATTGGTTTCATTTCTAATGTTATATAGTCCAGTTTAATTACTTATGAAGTATAGCTTTTGGTCAGCACGAATTGTATATTTGTTATTTCTTATATAAACATTTTTTGTTCATTCCCTTGGAGCTTATTGTTACTTTGTGATGTTTGTAAGTAAATTTTCTCAATATTTAATCATGTACGTTCTCTTCAATGTGCAGTTAAAGCAAGATCACGTGCTCACAAAAAATTGCAGCGTGCATATATGTTTTTGAAAAATTGGGCATATATGTTCTAATGAATTTGACGAGAAAGCGCCGCGTGCACATATGTTCTTGGAAAGGGTACTAATATGTTCTGACGAATTTGATACGAAAGGGTACTAACTGTTTCTTTTACGAATTTTTTTAAATCAGTTATTTGATATAAAAGAACTTGTGCATATGTGTTATCTTAGTTTGTTATAATTAAAGATTTAGAGTCTTCGACTCTTTGTTCGTCTAATTCAGTGTTGAACTGTTACAAACCTAGATTATAAACAACACGAGTAATTGATTGAGCAATTTTTAGTTAGTAAATTCAAATTAAATGAATTAGTAGCTCATTGGTGCTTTTTTCATGGAAAACTTAACAAAATGGCACATATCAGTCCTTGTAGAAATATGGTGGTGACGTAACTTATCACTATATAGCTTTGATATTTGACCTTCTAGAATGTTTGACATGTGACTTGTGATGTGCAAATTATAGTAGTGTAGTAGATATAATTAGGTGAGCAATAGTTCAATTTCGTACAGTAATATTCTTTACTAATTATTTTATTTGATATAACTAGTTTTTTTGTTTTATTTATTTTTGTTTTATTTATATCTGTGTTTAATTATTTTGCATATTTGCTATTTAGTATAAACTAGTTTAGTTTTATTTTATATTTAGTTTTAAATCAAAAAACAAAAATATTTTGCAATCAAGCATCAAACAAAACGCTTTCGTAAATTTCAAATTCATCTTTCGTTAGGACACGACATCCGAAAGATAAACTATTACTTGTCCTCAAGTAATTTTTATATCTATACGGTTTACTTATATATAATATTACTCGACTAGTCTGTAACAACCCAAGTTTTACGACGCGTACGACGATCGCGTATCCGATGTCGTAATAATTATTTTTCGAGTTTCCGTGAATAAGCGTCGACATTTAAAATTTTATTTGTCGTTGATAAATATTTTTGTATTTTATTATGAAAAATTTGGAAAAGATTTGATAATTTTTATTTTTGACGTTTCGCGAGTCACCGTTTGACCGCGTGTTCGTTAACCGTTTCGAGCATCGTAAAAATTTCTGACGCATCTCGTTATTATTTTTAAGATCGTAAATTTATTATTTTTATGAATGTCGTCATTTTGTTCCTTGTCTTGAGTCGGATTCGTGTTTTAAAATGTACACATTTTATTAAATATTTTAAACCAAGAAAAATGTAACGGAAAATAAAAATGGTCTCGGTAGTGTAATCCCGAGCCACGGTTGTCGGGTTATATTTTAGTAAAAGTTGGCGTGTCAAAAATCTAAAGATAGAAAAGAGGGGAGGACCATTCTTGCCAACTAGCCAAAAGTACAAGCATATATATATATATATATATATATATATATATATGTGTGTGTGTGTGTGTGTGTGTGTGTGTGTGTGTGTGTGTTTACTTCTCATTTTTCATAACAAAAACACACACACAACTAGAAATCCTCTCCCCCTCTCCACCATGGCAGCCGGCCACCATCACTCCACCACCACCGGAAAAGTTTTTCGGTCACCGGAAACCGCCGGCGTGTAGCCGAAAAAGTCACTGCATTAATCAACCTAATTTTTCGAATACTTCATTTCCTACACATCTACGCAATAAAATAACACATGCAATGGGTATTTTTCAAGTTAGAGTTCGGGTTAGTTTCAAGTCATTTCGGTTGAGAAGTGGGTTTATTAAGGCATTGTGAGCATTCTTTTATATTTTTGTTTCGTTTGTTTCGTTCATTTGAATTGATTTTGTTCGTTGTATGTGATGAAATCCGATGGGTATTGCGCTAGACTAGATTAAAAAGGATATTGGAGATGTTATTTAGGCTAGATAATGGTGTCTTGATGATTTTTGGAAGTCAAAAATGGGGTTTTGATGAGTTTCAAAAGAAGTAAATTCGAACAGAAAGTTCGACAGGCCGTTTGGGTGTCGAAAATATTTTTTATCTAATTTTGGGCTTTTGAATATGATAAAGCTTTCCGAGACGATCGTTTTGATATAAGGTAGAGCTTCTAACTCCCTAATACGAAGAAGTTACGGCGAAAACAAGTTTAGAAAAACTAAAAACTTGCAATCAGCTTTTATGTTTATTTTCAGTTGTGATCGATTTTCAACAGCGTTTTGAGCACTTAACGAGTCGTTTCAGCTTCCGCAAAACACGATAAGTATGTCCGGAATGACGTTTTTCTATAAAATCTCTTTTTGGTCAAAGTCACGAAATGTGATATAGCGGGTCAAAACGATGTCAAACCTGCTGCGTATTTGATTAAAATAATCACAAGCTTCCAGCCGATTCTCTGCAGGGGGCGTTTTGGTCATTTTCTGTTGAGTTTCGGGTCTCGGCTAAAACTAAAAAGTTGTCTGGAATATCGTTTCGCATAAAATTTCTTTTTTGACCGAGTCGTTAAAATGTGATTTAGAGGGTCAGATTTGTGTAAAGATAAATATAAGTATAAAAGTCAAATAAGTCCAACGTTGACTTCTAAAAGTCAACGGGTTAATACAAGACTTATTGAACGTTTATAAAAATAATAAACGCTGATATTTTTACGGGTAATAACAATTAGACTTAAGGTTTATTGAACGGATAAAATTATAAAAATAGTAATTTGGTAATTAGGGACATTATTCCGATATGGGTAATTAATAACCAAATTGAAAGTCGAAAGTTCGACGAGATAAATAAATATTTTTACAAATATAATTGGATGCCGAGACATACAAAAAATGGTAACTTTCCAAAAATAGAAAGTTTTATAAAATAGAAAGTATTCGCTTAAGCGATGTATGATATAAATAAAAGAACGATCGCAACCTAATATTGGGGGATTTTAGGATCTAAGGCGCAAGTGGATTTCTCATCACATGTATGAATATATATATATATATATATATATATATATATATATATATATATATATATATATATATATACTATATATATGATTTTGTCGATACGATGTACGCATCGTTAATTATACGTTTCAGTATAGTAATCGAGCGACTCTAATTATAGGTCGTGATCGTGTTCGTTGATTTTCCGTGGATTGTTTCGATTATTTGATCTTCGGCTTCGATCAAGGTGAGTTCATAGCCTCGCATTTTAATACTTTAATTGTTTTATAAACCCGCGAGGGGGATAACATGCTTGTTTTTAAAAATAGAACACAAGGGACCCGAATGTATGCTAATAGCTTTGATTATTATAAGTTAGCTTAACTCGCTAGATAAAAGACCCGCGGAAATCATGAATTGTTAACTACCGGGTAATGGTAGACGCTTATACATGAAATAGTACTATTTGGAGGTTGCCACCTCCAATCCGTGACGACTGGCTATCGTCATGTGTCGGGAAAATGACACCACGGATGCGTTGTATAGAGAGTAATATGCACTCATAGCGAGGGTGTATAGTGGGCATTCTTTTTAGATGGTAACGTTCAATGTCATGAGGCTTATAATAATCCCCTATAACTTTGTCTGATCCACATCGTTATGTCTTGATGATTTTGAGAAATGATACTTGTGTTCGGAATTTAATATAGATATATAAACTCTATGGATTCACTCAACATTATTGTTGACTTTTAGCATGTTTTATCTCAGGTCCTTGAAGGTAATTCGGTGATGAAGATTTCGGAGAAGCTAATGAAATAAATATTTTGAAGGCCCATTTAAAGAAAAACTTTTGGAGAAAGAAAATATTTGAAAATGATGTATTGATTATGAAAACATTTGGGACCTATGTTGTGAAACTTTTATTTTGAATGGTTATATTTAAAAACGTCTCTTTTCGAGTCGTTTTCTATGCTTGAGTTATTGTATTAAGACGTAGCACCCCAAATGACCCTTTCGCTGATATGTGAAAAATGGGGGTGTTACATAGTCGTTTACGACGAATCAATATGCCAGCTCACTCCTAGTCAGAAATATGTCAAAATACTCCACCTCTAATTCTCCCACTCTTGCGTTTTCACCCACTTCGGGTTCCTCCTTGTGTGAATCATCATTCTTCTTAATTATCTCAATAAACATTACGCCATCGTCATCCCCTTTCGTGCAAACAAATTCTGTGTTGGATGACTGGGAGATCAAGTCGAGCGATTCGAAGAATGAATTGAGTTTAAGGACTTTTTCGGTGATGAATGAAACTGATGGATCGGGTGGTGAGGAAGGGTTGCTGTTGATGTTTTCTGGGTTGTCGTTCTCTTCTTGCTCTTCTTCTTCTGGCTGGCCGTTTTGAAGTTTGCTTGGCCACTTGGGACATATCGTGATAGCGTTGATCGAGCTATGGATTCGGGTTGAGCATTGTGGGTCTTCTATTAGGTAAGAACGGGAAGACGAAACTGGGGAGGTAGAGTTAACATTCAGTTTCGGGTTCTTAACTGTGTAGCTAGGATGTGCTACCGTTATTCGATTGGTGATGGCCTTTAATACACTGTCGACTTTGTTGGTCATCTCGCTTTGTTGTTGTTTGAAATCGGCTTTAAACTTGGACAACCTAGCATTTTGAGATGCCATGAAGTTGGACACCAATCCTTCAAGATTTGATTGATTGTTAAAACTTTGAGGATGGTTGTTGAAGGAACGGTTCGGGAACGAACCGTTTGGCAGAAATATTTTGAGAATTTTAGGGTTGTCTCCACCTAAGGTTTGGGTGACGTTTCCATGACGGATTGTAGGTGTCACCAAGATGGTTTTGCTCGGGTTTGAAAGTGTACCACTTACCTCCCGCTTCGTCGGTACACGAGGATGCATAATCAACAAATGCTTGCTCGGGATTTTCCATGCAGTACTGAGTGTCGTGGGGACCACTGCAGATCTCACATGAGGAAGTGATTTTGTTTACTTGAGTAGGTTGCTTATGAGCAAGATGAGCTTTCATCAAGCGTTGGACTTGATTTTCGAGCTCGATGAGACGACGGTCAGATGTACTTGGGACATCTTGAGGCAAAGAGATTGCCTTGACCGGCTTAACGAGATCCCTTGGGTCGTTCCAACTTTCGTTGGCATAGAGGGTGAGGTCCTCTAATAATGCCCAGAATTCTTTAGTGTTTTTGTCATGAAGCTTACCACCGGCCGATTGGTTAATGGTTTGTCTTGTGGCGGGATTGACATGATCATAAAATATTTGGACTTAGAGCCAAAGATCGATGCCATAACGAGGGATGTTTTGTAGTAAGTCCTTGAAACGAGTCCATGCTTCAGAGAGATACTCTCCTTGATGTTGTGGGAACATAAGGATGTCGTTACAAAGTTTTACAGTCCTTCTCGGTAGAAAGAATTGAGCAAGGAAACGAGTAGTAAGATCCTCCCATGTGGAGATGCATCCTGCAGGAAGATGTTCAAGCCAATTACTAGCTTGATCGTGAAGGGAAAATTGAAATAAACACAGACACGTTCTTTCCTTATTTGCAACATCAAGGTCAAGTGAGTCCACAAGTTATAAGAAATCCTTGAGATGTTGGTTTGAGTCCTCAAACTGAAGTCCGTGGAATGAGCATCCGTTTTGCACCAACCAGATGGTGTCGGGTCGAAGTGGCACCACATTGTTCCCTTCGGGTAGTTCAATGGTGTTCATATAGCCCTCGTGGCTAGGTCTGGATTAATATCCAAGAGTACGGATAGGATTTGCGTCTCCCATGGTGGTTGACGAGAATGATTTACGAAACAAATAACACAAAGAAAAGATAGACTACGAGAAAACTAATATGCTAAAAATAAAATATCACTTTAAAGGATTCAAGCGAGTAGACCTAAGTTAAACAATGGTCGAAACCTAACTATTCCCCACGCAGCGGCGCCAAAAACATATGCGGTTATCGTAAGACTTCACAAGAAGTTTTACAACTCTCTAGGCAAAGTACTTAATCGTTGCAGTGTAGTATGGCAAGACTCGAGGGGTTGTTATCATTCTTTGGGGCAATAGGTTGGGAAGGCTTGATCACGATCTAACAGAGGTTTACGGGGTTAAGAGAAGATTCTTTTTGTATTTTTATTTTATAGAAATCAGGTAAAATCATGGGTTTGATAGGTTGGTTTGTTTAACTAACTAAACTAAATATAATCTAAACTACTAGTGATAACTTTATGATAAAAAGATGTATTTACTTAATCATGTACTACTCCTTAGATTGCTTTTCCTAATCATGTTTCTTTGTCACACTTGTGATGATCTGTGTAAGTATTTTCTAAGTCATAAACAAATTACACGAACCTGCCGTCTATTTAATATTCCGTTAAGGCAATGTACAAGTAAGGTAGTATGAAGACTATTACAAGGCCCCTAAGAGTATATTAAATGCAATTGAAATATCTTAAGAGGGATCAACAATATTGGGGGTAAGGTAGTATGAAGACTATTACCGGATGATATCCTTTCTAAACACTTACGTTTCTCTAGACGTCTATGCCAATTTAATATCTTGTGGCTAGTTTTCTAAAGGCTAACGCGCACATCCATCACAAGAAGCAACATTAAAAGGATCTACAATTTAAGTTTCATACAATTATAAGTAAATACAAAGGAGGGTTTAGCCTAGCATTTTATAAAGAAAGCAAGAACATAGATCAATCAAACAACACATAGACATATTAAATGATTAAAGATAAACAATCTTAATTGATTAAAACATGGATTAAATTCAGTTACAATAGGGTTTTGAAGCCCTAAGAATGGCCTAAAAGCTGTTGGAATCACTAGGGTTCGTCTCCCAAAATCAATTTTGTATTTATAAGAAAAACGACACGACGGTGTCGCTTTGAAGCCATGATGTCGTCACCACGTAGATGATTCTAGATCCTCTTTAAGGCAGTTACGTTCTGACGCCATCACAAAATACTTGACGTCGTCACTATGAAAATCACGACGTCGTCGCTTTATACTTTTGACGCCGTCTCCACGCTCTGTATGCGTGGTTCTTTAAGATACTTGGTGTAGAGCCGTAGTCTTGTTCGTTTCTTCTCCAAATCAGTCCAAGTCACGTATATTTCCTCCAAATGCCATCCAAGTGCTAAAAACCTGAAAATAAACGATTAAGCACATAATCTAGGCATATTGCATGATTTAGAAGGTTAAATGACCCCGAAATAGTATATAAAATGACACCTCATCATTGGTTTATATAGACCTCCTCATCTAATTTACCATTCAAGAAAGCTGTCTTCACATCAATCTGATGAATAATCATATTATGAATTGATGCCATAGCAATCAACAGTCTTATGGTACTAATACGTGCCACTAGAGCATAAGTATCAAAGTAGTCTATCCTTGACTTTTGTCTAAAGCCCTGAATGACTAGTCTAGCCTTGAACTTTTCACTAGTTCCATCTACCTTTTGTTTTGTTTTGAAGATCCATTTGCAACCAAGAGGTTTGCAACCTGGAGGTTGATCAGCCAACACCCCAGTGTTGTTGCCCAAGATGGAACCCATCTCATCATTAATTGTTTTTTTCTAAAAAGCAACATCTTGAGACTTCATTATTGATCCCAATGAATAGATCTTTAACTCCTTAGCTTGTAAGGTTTAGTACCCTTGGATAAATCCAAAAATACTAAGAATGAAACTTTGATTGAATGATATAAACTATGCGGAATCTAGTTTATATCACTAAGAAGTATTCTCAATGAAACAGTAAAGTATGTTTTGACACAAAGATATAATCAACACAACAAGCTTCAATATATTAATACGATCACTCTGACTTAGCGATAGGGTTTACAACCTTGAAGCTATGAACTCTATGGAAAACTGAGATGGAAAACTTATATAACTTCACGACCTAGGATCTCCTTTTATACACTAAGGAGTCCGTTACAAGATAACTACAAATCTTTTAAGATCTTCTATAATTATAAACATATACGTATTTTTCTATAGAATATAGAATATACACCATAAATAACTCCATGTATATCTTGTTACACGTCTTTGTCTTCAAAGCCTTTAGCAGTATTAACTTCTTCACTGGAAGTACAAACTAATACTAACAGTACTAATATTATACTAGCTGTACTAACTCAATTAGTACTGTTAGTTCTATTTCCAACAGTACTAATCTTTGAAGATTTATTCCCAACAATCCTCCCCTAAACTTGTGATTTACCTTTAAATCCCAAGTTTCTTCTGACTTAAATCTTCTATTTTGCTTCTGTTGAGGATGCTTCTAAACACACTATCATTGTTCTTCAATCTGAGACTTGATAAACTTTAGAAGCTCAAAAGCCATAGTACTTTCTTCTTCAGCTTCTAACTGCAAGTTTAGCATCTTCTCCAGCAAATCCTTTATCAGAGGGTACTTCTTCTCCACTAGCATATTGATCTGCATAAGTGTACCATCCATAAAACAAACAGTTGTGCATACTATTCCTCAAAGGCTTGTGGCATCACTGCTATTCCATTCTCCACACCTTACCCCCTAAGCATTTCAATCTAAGTATGATTCATCCATATGTCATCTTTCTCATCTGGAGTCATTCTATTTCAGTTCTTTATCTTCCCCAAAGCAATAAATCACGTCCTTCAAGAGGATGATATTGAAACCTTTCTTGAACCAATCTGTATAGGGTACTCAAGTCTTCTCTGTCAAGTATTCTTAAGAAGGCTTGTATATTACCATGATAACTTGCACTTCCATCAGCTCTGGTTAATTTGTAAACTTCAAAGTCTTTTCCTCCCACCTGACTAGTTAACTGATACTCCACAATCAATCTTGGGTATTGGGGTAGACAAAAATTCAGGATTCACAGATCTTATCATCTTGAGCAACTTTTAACCACGATCTCAATTCTGCCTTCTCTTGTTCATAGTCTGCTGCTGCTTATTCATTCTTTTGTCTTTTAGAGCTTTCTTCACTTTTCTTTTCACTTGCTCTTTTCCTAGCAAGTGTTTTCTTTCCTTTAGTGCCTCAGACTTCTTTTTAGTAACTTTTTACTTTTCCTCTGAATCCCATAGTATAAAATTATCTCCCGTTTGATCCCATACTTTTCAAATATTGGTCTAATTTTTCATATTTCTTCCTTTGAAGTACTTTGCTTGTAATCTTGCTTGGATTCTTAAAGTAACATGACCTGTATATTCCTAACTTCAGCAACAGAGTAAGGTCTATTCTGAAGAGCATGGTACCTAAGCACAACATGATCACTCCAATCAATAGTCTGAGATTGTGTGGCTTCAGCTGGAACTTCGTCCCTTTCATCCAATTGCCTTTGTAGTTCTAGAGCAGCTTCAAAATTTATCCTTTCTTGTTCTTGCTCTGCCATTGCTTTTGCTTGTTCCTCCTCTTGAACCTTTCTTGCTAATAATCATTCTACACTTTTTTGTCTTAAAACCTCTTTCTCTGAGTATCTTTAGAGGGCTCAGGTTCTTGATAATGGCCTTGCTTTGTCATTTTGCTTGATGCATTCCTCCTAATATATTTGTGCTGCAGCAGCAAGTAATAACTCATGAGTGGCAAATACTAACTTCCTGCACCAAACTGTTACTTAACTAGTACATCAGTAGTACTAATTTCCTTTTCACCTTTTTCACTACTTCCAAGGTCTTCAATAAGCTCAGTTGGAGTTTCTTCTTCTAGGAGTACTTCAGTATCAGCACTATTCTTCTCCTGAGTCTCTACATCCTCCTGAAACCATGAAGTTCCTTCATCCTGTACCAAAGAAATAGTAGGATATGTATCAATCTGGGCTATCTTTCTCCTCTGTTTGGAAGGATCCTCTGCAGCATCTTTATCTTCTGAGAGAACAATCCTATCCCTTCTCCTTGCTTTGCCAGACCTGACTTGTTTCTCTAATTTCTTCACTTTCAAGACCAACTTTGTAAGAGCAGTACTATAAGTCTTCTTAGTCTGTTTCAAGTCTTCCTCCACAGCCACAACGCTGTCTAACAATTTGGTAACCAATTCTATCAATTCATCATGTTTTAGTCTGCCCTTATCACTTCCAGGGGTGTGACCTCCTGGGAGAGGTGAATCATGGGGCATGGTGGCAGTCTCCTCTGCCTCATGTGTGGTTTGGAAAGATGGTGGTGTGTTTGGGGTACTGGGTGGTGTGTGATGGGATGACAAGGATGGTGAAGATGTTATTCTTGAGGGAGAGGTGGATGGTGCTTCACCTTGAGGCTGAACTGGCATAGTATCAAATAATTGTGTGACTACCCTAGAGTATCCCTTGGATGCTATCCTCATGTTGTTGAATAGTTTGTTTGTAAGGGTAGGAGTGGAATAGGCTCTAGTATGAGGCAAAAGTAGTCTTTGTTATTTGTTCAAAAGTTTTTGGATGAATTATGTGTGCTATCTAAATTCTTGACCATGGCATCAAATATAAATCTTGAAAAGTTAAAACTCCTGTTTGTTGCCAGGCATATGATAGCAGTAGCAATTTTACTACTAAATTGATCCCAAGTAGTCTTTTTAGAACTCATACAATGGAGTATGGTATGAATGAAAAACTTCCACTGAGGGGCAAAATGTCCTTTTAGGAAAGTTAAACTACCAGAAGTTGTTGCATACCCCATGCGAGCTAGCTGCTCAAAAATTTCTACATTAGGAAGAGAACTAAGACCTTCCGAATCTTGGAGTTTGAGATGTCTTCTAATGGAGGCTTCAGTGATAATCTTGTCTCTTCCATCAATGGCAGTAGTGATAGCATGAACCCCATCCTCAATTGTGCTCAAAGCAGCAGTTTGCCAAAATTATTCAATGAGAGTGATATATAGGGTTGGACATTCAGTGATGGCATAGTAGATGTGACTTGAAGTGAGAAAATCAATGATTTCATGAAATCCCTCACTGCCTTCTGACTTTACTAAGTATGCCACCATATTGTGCTTGTCGCAAAACTCCAAATTCGCCATTTGATGAATAAAAAGTTGATTAAGGATCTGGGATTTGGTCGTGAGAGAGAGTGTAAGGTTTTGGTAGAGGTAATTGAAATATGAGAGAGTTTTTAAAGATTGTAATTGGACCGACTGAAAAGATTTGAACTTATCTTGAAGAAATCTTATGATTTTATAGAAAGATCACGAATTCTCTAATTAGTCAAACCCTATAAGCTAGGTAGTTGGCGGAAATATCTCAACGGCTCTTTAATTGATGAAATTATGTTATGCTACCAACAGTACTAACGGTCACCTAGCAGTACTAAGTTTGGTCTAGCAGTACTAACTTGAAGCCTAACAGTAGTAACTTCGTCCAGCAGTAGTAAGATATACCTAGCAGTACTAACTTAATACTGGCAGTATTAAGTTGATGCCAAGCAGTATTAACTCCAATCTTGATCCAACAAACATTTCCATCACCAATGTAGATTCTCACATTCTCTCTTTCTGTTTTTATGCTCACACATTATCTCTCAATTCTTTTTCTCACCAATGCACTCTTTCTGTTTTTGTCACACAGCTCTCTTTCTGTTTTTAAAACTCACCATTTCTCTCTATTCTTTTTCCTCACAAATTCACACAATTTTGTACAATGTGCCATCAATTCCATAAGTTGCATACTGTCCTCCCCACTTCCAAATGTGTTAACTTTTGAGAGAGGTGGATCATTGAACTGTTTAGATGTAGTCTCAAACCAAGTTTGAGCATCTACATCCCCCAATATGGTATCTTGGCACCTGGGACCACTACCTGAACCAATTTCCTAAGAACTTGGCTCATTAAGTGTTGCCATGGATTGGGTCTTAATTTATGTTACCACTGTCCTGCTCTGCTTCTAAGCTAGAAGCAGTAGTGGCAGCCCTTTCCATTCTGTCACCTAACTCCTTTAAGATAGCCTCATCACCAACCTTTTTTAGGGAGACCACTAGACTAAGGTATCTTGGTGTCCCGACCTCTTTTGATTTGCCTAGGGGTTTAACACTTTACACACTTGTGTTTGATTTTTCATGTCGTTTCATCAATTTGTGACTGCATATTGACAACATAATCCTCCCCTCAATTCAATATCAGATACTTCAATATGCTTATCCTGCAAATGTTAGTCCAAAACCAAAAAGACACACTCCAAAGTCTTTTCTTGTTTAGCAGTTTTAATTATGACTAACAGTTTTAACCAACCGTCTTAAGTATATCTAGCAGTACTAATTATACTGGACTAGGATCCTCTCATGTTCAAAATGAACATGAAGGGTCATGTTATGTTTGTTGTGAGTGTGAAAGAAAGAAATATAATATTATACTGGCTCTGATACCTTATTGAAGGGTAATTGGTTTTTTCCTTGATTATTTTTTTTTTATTTTACAAAAAAACTAAAGTATATAGTAGGTTACAAGGAAAAGGCTTGAGCCAAAGATAAGACCTACAACTCATCTACACCAAATTATGATAAGAATAATATAATCATACCAAGAATAGGACACGCCTATTATGGTCATAATAAATGACATTAATTATATTGACTAATACTTGACAGCAGTAAGTCTTCTAGCAGTTGTAATTCAGCAGCAGTTGTATCTTTATAACCAGCAGTACAAATTGAGCATAAGCAGTAGTAAGGACTAGCAGTACTAACTTTATGCTAATAGTTGTAACTTTACTCTAACAGCACTAAGTTATACTAACAGTACTAAGTTACACTAGCAGTAGTAACTTGTGAACTAACATTACTAACTACTTTGCATACTTTTCAGTCTCAACTCTGACAGTCTTAACTTCACTGACAGTATAACCCAATACTAAAGTAACTAAAATTATACTAACAGTAGTAACTAGCAGTGGTAACTTTATACTACCAGTACTAACTACTTAGCTTAATTTCTATTATGTACCTGAGCAGTAGTAAGAATCCTTGAAGTCTTTTAAGTCCTAACAATCCTCCCCTAAACTTGATGTTCATCTTCTGAATCTTCAAGTTTCTTCATTAAAAGTCTTCATCATACTCAGGAGGATACATTCAAACCTTTTATGACCAATTTTGGTTGTTACCATAAGCTTATAGTTGATAGCACATCTCGATTCCAATGATCAGCATGAAGTTTCTTATTAAGCATATTGTATTGTAATAGGGTAGGGGTATCTCTTTTCAACTAACATAAAGATGTGAACATTTGCAAACCTTACAAAGTGCACTCCACATGAATCAATTAACTTCCAAATGGTCACCTTGTATCCTTGTAGATTTCTCCATACATCACTCCTTATGTCTGGTTCAAACATGACTTTCAAATCACCCCACAACACTCTTTCATGTTCATCTTCAGGTCTTAAATCACCATGCTTTGTTTTGACTAACTTCCAAAGAGTCTGCAAATCTTCTCTGTCAATACACTGAAGCAGTCTAATCATTGAAGAATGTCTCTTGGAACTTCCATCTGCTCTTATCAACTGATAATATACCATTATTCCTCTTAAGAAGCTTGAATTAACAATCATTGGTGGTTTTGGTAGCACAAGGTGTATAACATCAATTTCTTATATCCATCATCCTTTTTAATCACCAAATGCTTTGTTCAATCAGCTGTATCATCCCTGCTCTCGAACTTCTTCATGTTACATGGCCAGTTTCTTTTATCAATCCTCCAGTTCTTGTATCTTTGGAGATCTTGTTGTGCTCTTTTACTGCTTCTTTCCTTACAAGACTCTTCTTTCTGCTGCTTTTAGCTTTCTCCTCACTACCTTCTACCTTCTTTTCATTGCTTTTATATCTCCTGAACTCATTATCCATAAAGGTAATTTACCCCTTCATCTCTTTTGTTCAAACAACTTTGAATTTCATCAGAACTCCTTGTCCATTAGCTGTTTTGTGTTTGTACCCACCTTATTGTGCTTAAGATAGGTAGACATTTGACTTCTCTTTTGTGCCTTGGTAGGAGGTCTATTTCTCTTTTCTTGTGCTCTTAGTGCAACAAAATGTTTTCTTCTTTTCTCTATGAGTTCCATAAATAATTTTCCTTTTTCTTCATCGTCAACCTCTCTTTCTCTTATTTGAAGTCTCTCAGCCAATAATCTATCAGCCTCTATCATAGCTTGTGTGTTTTCCTATGATTCAATCAATGCTAATTTTGCCTTTCAAGCCTTTCTTCTTCTATGATTTCAGCATCCAACTGAGCTTGAATATTTCTTGCCAAATCTTCATCAAGAGCAACTTGATCTTTCCTTTTTAGAGGGACTTTAGGCTCAATCATGATTGCTTTGCCTTTGTCTTTACTCTTTGAAGGTTGTGCTTTTGGTGAAGTTCTGAATTCACTTGGCTCCTGAACTACAACTTCTCTAGCCTTGGGTCTTGTAGTTGTTGTTGTTGTAGCATCAGTAATAACAACTTAGGTTTTAAGGCTGCTTTGAATTCAATAGTGTTATGAGCCAAAGCAAAATTCATCAATCTTAGCAGCAGTAACTCCTTCATCTCCTATATCAGCAGTAGAAACTTAAATTGTAGGAGCAGTACTATCTTCAACACTAGCTGTAGTAACTGCTTCACCAGCAGTACTATCATCAATCTTTGTACTCTACTCATCTTTTTTACCAATTGTAGCATCCACAAACATTTCATCACCATCCAGAACTCCAGTATCAAACATTAAGTCTTCATCCTGCCTTTCTTGAGTTTCATTAACTAGAGTTACCTCAGCATCTGCGTCAATATCTTTAATTCTCCTCCCCTGTTTAGATGCATCCTCTTGAGCACCCAAACTATCATTTGAGGATTCAATTCTTCTAGTTGCACCAGCTTTCTTTAATCTTTTAAGCCCTGTGGTTCTGAACATTCTCCCTTTTTCTAGCTTATATACCCTCTTCTTAAGACTAGCAATCTCAATAGCTTGATCAGATTTAGCCTTTTCCAAGTCAAGAACCTGCTTTTACAATTTGGTACATAAAACCATCAAATTATTAAGTTGCATGCTATCCTCACCACGGGCAAGTGGAGCCTTGGAAGGTAGGTTACACTTCCTCATGCACTGTCTCATCATGAGCAACTTTTAGCTTCCTTCCTCAGTTTCCTCTTGAATTTTTATTCCTTCTTGTTTGTGTGGAGAGGAAGTAGAAGGTTGGATCAACAATGGGTATTTGATTGGAATCAGTTAGATGGTCAAAATCCTCACCCACTTCTTTAGAAGCTTGAACCATCATAGTATCAAATAAAGGTGTTATCCTCCTAGAAAAATCCTTTCCTTCTCTCTTCATGTTAGCAAAAAATTTCTTTGTTTGAGAGGGATTAACAAAAATCTTCTTGTGATGTGACATGTCTCTAAGCTGTTGATTAATGAAAACTTGTAGAAATAGTGGATACATCAGAAATTTAACCCCTCCATCTAAGTGTTTCACCATAGAATTAAAGATGTACTTAGACAGATTAAATTTCTAGTTTGTTGCCAAGCATATAATCAAGGAAGCCATTGTACTACTGAATTCATTCCATGCAGTGGATTTAGCACTAAGGCATTGTGTAATAGTGTAAACTAAGAACTTCCACTGTGGAGAGAATAAAGCTCTATAAAAAGTAAGCTTTTGAGACGGGTTTTCATACCCCATTCGTGCTAGTTCTTCAAAAATAGTACATTGACAAGCAAGTCAGTTACCTTTCCTGCATTCTTCCGAGTGAAGATCACTCCTAATGCTTGTCTCCGTGATGATCAACTTCTTTTTATCAATTAGGGCTTGTATATGACGTACATCATTAACCGTCTTGACCTTTGTTGTTGCCCAAATCTGTTCAATACAAGATGTGTAGATAGTTGGATTGACAGTTAAAGCATAATGAACAATTTTTGCTTTTAGAAATCAAAGATACTCTGTAAACCCATCACTTTTATTTGTATATATTTGTTATTTATTGTTGGGTACCTCTAATTTTTCCAGAACGGACGAACCACATTGTGCTTTTTAGCAAACATAAGGCTCGACATAATGATGATTTTGATGATCAATGATGAAAATTGAGTTAGGGTTTATGGTTAGAAAGTGTTTGAATGGTTGAAATCGAATAAAGAATCGAATGAAACCCTTAATTGAAGTATTTATAGAATCAACCTCAGCAGCAAGAACTTGAACTAGCAGCACTAATTGATGCCTAACAGCATTAACTTAAACCAACAGTAGTAAGTTAAACCTGACAGCATAAACAAATTCGGGCAGCATTAATTTAAGCCTAACAGCATTAACTTAAGCTTAGCAGCATTAAGTTGAAGCTGAGCAACATTAATTTAATACACCAGTAATTACCTAAATTTCATTCCAAAAAGGAATCTTCATCATCAAATTTGATTCTCACAAGCTCTCTTTCTATTTTTATGCTCACAATATCTCTTAATTCTTTTTCCTCACATAATTACTCATTTATGTGTTTATGCACACATCTCTCTTTCTTTTTTTAGTCTCACTTAATCTCTATTTCATTTGGCCACCAAACACTCTTTCTGTTTTTATATCATAAATCTCTTATTCTTTTGAAGCTTCACCAATTCTAGAACAGTTTTGTATAATGTTGTCATCAATTCCCTAAGTTCATGATAGGTATTATAAGGGTATGAACTGTCCTTCCTACTTCCAAATGTGTTAACTTTTGAGAGAGGTGAATTATTGAACTGTTTAGATGTAGTCTCAAGCCTAGTTTGAGCATCTACATCCCCCAATATGGTATCTTGGCACCTGGTACCACTAAGTGTTTGTGCCAGGATGGGTCTTAATTTTAATGTTACACTATCCTGCTCTGCTTCTAAGCTAGAAGTAGTAGTGGCAAAAGCCCTTTTCCATTCTGTCACCCAACTCTTATGGACAGCCTCATCACAACCTTTTTTAGGGGGACCACAAGACTAAGGTATCTTTGTGTCCCGATCTCTTTTGATATGCCTAGGTGTTTGCACATCACACACTTGTGCTTGATTTTACATGTCTTTTCATCAATTTTTGACTGCATATTGACAGCATAAACCTCCCCTCAATTCAATACCAAAAACTCAATATGATTATCCTGTAAATGTTAGTCCAAAACCAAAAAGACACACTCCAAAGTCTTTTCTTGTTTAGTAGTTTTAATTATGACTAACAGTTTTAACCAACAGTCTTAAGTATAACTAGCAGTACTAATTTTACTTAGCAGTATTAACATTTACCTTAGGCAATTTTAAATTTGTCATTCAATAATTATACAATAACAGTCCTCTATTCCATACACAACACACTAGAAAAAACTAGATACACATGTAACTAACCAGTGTAGTTAGTTAATAAGCAACATCTAAAGGCGATTTGGGTGTAATCCTAAAATTTACCAATTTAAACAAGTTACTCTATCTAAATCCATAGTACTTATCATTGCAGTCTCGAATAGATATACCAAGCCAAGTTCTAAAGTCTACTACATCACTGGCACCCTTATATTTTGTGAAATTTTGGTAAACATTTAGAAATGGATAGGTTAAATCCTCACAATATCTAACAAGAGTTATTGTGTGCGGGGTATGCAACAAGTAATTTCACAAAAGTATGCTTGATTTTTTTTTAAATTTGAGCATAACTTAAGCATTTTAGTGTGAAAGTTAGGACAAGTAAACATTCTAATTCCATCCCCCCACTTGAATTATACAACGTCCTCATTGTATAGATAAAACATTAAATACAGGAATTAAAAAGAATTAGAATGAGAAACTCCCCTGATATTTGCTTGGTAGATTCTCCATGTTGAGTTTATTAGCAAGATTGTATGTTGAACAGCCGCCTTGAAGTTTCAAGACTCTAACACTTCAAGATCACTAGATTTGTAAATTCTCCACCAATATTCGTCGATATTTATTTTACGAGGTCCTATGTAAAACATAGGAATAACACGTGCATTCCTATCTTTGGAGTAACTTGGAACCTTGCACAAGCACAAACAGCAAACATAATGTCTGGTCTAGAAGCTGTTAAGTACATTAATGATCCAATCATTGATCTATATAAGTGAACATCCACATCCTCAGCTTCTTCATCTTTTATCAATGCCTTGTTTGTCTCCATTGGAGTGCTTGCTATCTTTACTGAGGCAAAATAAAACTTTTTCAAAATCTTAGCCACATATTTATCTCGGCTAATAAAGATCCCATCACTCTTTTGTTTAACCTGAAGTCCTAAAAAGAAAGAAAGTTCTCCTATAGAACCTATTTGGAACTTATCATGCATTAGTGTTTCAAATTCATTACTCATATGTTTCTTGGTTGATCCAAAGATGATATCATCAACATAAACCTGTACTAGCAGGATATCATATTTTTGCCTTTTAGTGAACAAAGTTATATCAATTTCACCCATGTGAAAACCATTTTCCAGCAAATAAGTTGTCAATGTCTCATACCATGCTCTTGGGGCCTGATATAGTCCATAGAGAGCCTTTTCTACTTTGTAGACTTTATCTGGAAAGTATGGATCTTCAAAACCAGGAGGTTGACAGACATACACCTCCTCTTCTATCTTTCCATATTGAAAAGCACTCTTTACATTCATTTGATAGACTACAAAATCTTTGAAGGAAGCATAAGCCAGAAATAATCTTATGGCTTCAATCCTTACAACTGGTGTAAAGACTTCATCATAATCTATACCTTCCTCTTGAGTATGACCCTGAGCAACCAGTCTAGCTTTGTTCTTCACCACTATGCCTCTTTCATCCTTCTTGTTTCTAAAAACCCATTTAGTACCAATTGCCTATTTGTCTCTTGGTAAATCAACTAAGGTCCAAACTTTTAGTAGTTTAAATTGTAGAAGCTCATCCTGCATTGCTTCCACCCAGCTTGGATCTTTTAAGGCTTGAACTGGTTTCTTGGGTTCCATTTGAGATAAGAAATATGCAAACAGACAATTTTGAAAATCTTTGTAATTTGTTCTCCTGAGCTTGTGAACTAAGGAAATCAAACCATGTTCTTCATTTATCTTGGTTATGTGTCTTGTCTGTACAGGAGTCTTTAAACTTCCAATCACTTGATCTTTAGGATGATCTTTATGAAATTTGGTGAAAGAAGTATCAAGGACTTTATAAGATTAAATTACATTGTTCATATCAACCTCTTCTTCCACATCTTCATCATCATAAGCATTTCTAAAAATGCCAGTATTATCCATTGAAGATATATTTAGGACAGGTGGAAGGGTAAATGCATTTTTGAAAGGAGAAAATCTTTCAAAAAGTTGTTCTTTAGATTCATTAGCAGTACTAACAGAAGGTCCAGCAGTATTAACTGGTATCAAATGATGGTCCAGCAGTACTAACAGGTGTACTAACAGTATTAATACCATTAGAACTATTAGTGTGTTCAGTCTGTATTTCTTTTTTATTTAACCTTTCAGACTCACTTCTTGCTTCTTGATTATGCTTCCCACTTTTATCTGAAGCTTCATTTTCATCTACTTCTGTAGGCTT